>BLFK01000146.1:1880134-1885134 GCA_014634185.1 Astreopora myriophthalma | reverse complement strand
TTACTCGACGAACTCCACACCAGTGATGAATCCAAGGTCTTACGCTCTGCTCCCCCGACTGATCATCGCTCATTTGTTTCCGCTTGTCGCAGGCTACTACCCAAGCCTCGAGCTGTCAAGTCCTGTCCTCTTTGCCAGCAGGCTGGTCGCCCAAATTTTCGTTCTCATTTCCTCAGCAATTGCAAGTTTCTCCCCGAACCTGACCGTCTCTTCATATCCAAGGCTCGCCAAGTGGCTGGCATTGAATTAGATGAGAGCAGTTATGATTACCAGCACAGCCTTGATCAGCCTGACTCTTCAGATTTTCAAGAATTCTCAAATATGCTGCATTGTCCCTCCGGAGTTCTACCTACTATGGAACCTCCTGTACTCCAGTACTCTCGTGACCAACTCGACCTGCTTCAAACCAAATTTGACGAACTTGAGTCTCAAGGTGTATTCGTAGACCAGAAGATTTAGAGGTTGTGGTGGAATATCTGAATTCCTCCTTCTCAGTGAAGAAGAGGTATGGTGGCTTCGACTTGGTCACAGCCTTTACTGACATGGGCCGTTATAGTAAACCTCAGCCCTCACTAATGCCAGACGTGGACTCCACCCTCCTCAAGATTGCTTGCTGGAAGTACATCATAGTCTCTGATTTGTCCCAGGCGTTCTACCAAATCCCCATTGCAAAGAACTCCATGAAGTATTGTGGCGTGGTTACTCCCTTCAAAGGTGTTCATGTCTACACGCGCTGCGCCATGGGAATCCCCGGCTCTGAGACAGCCCTCGAGGAGCTAATGTGCCGCGTCCTGGGCGATCTCCTTCAGGAGGGATGTGTCGCTAAGTTCGCTGACGACTTGTATTGCGGTGGTAATTCTCACCAAGAGCTCCTTACAAACTGGCTTACGACACGGCTCTTGATCGCTGCGACCTTCGCCTCTCACCTGCGAAAACCATAATCTGCCCAGCCTCTACCACCATTCTTGGTTGGATATGGTCCCAAGGCTCGATTTGCGCTTCTCCCCATCGTGTAGCTGCCCTGGCTTCTTGCGAGCCCCCCAAGAAGGTCCGCGGTCTCCGTACCTTTGTTGTGTCGTACAAGATGCTTAGCCGGGTCCTTAGTGGAGCTGCTAAACTCCTCGCTCCCCTCGAGTCACTTACGGCTAGTCGTCAATCTCAGGATACCATTTCCTGGTCTGATGAGCACCTGGTGTGTTTTCGCTCGTGTCAAGAAGCACATCCAACAGATCCATCACTCTCCCCAAGCCCGATGATCAGCTCTGGATCGCGACCGACAGTTCTGTCAAGATGAATGGCCTTGGCGCAATGCTTTATGTACTTTCGGGACCAGAAGCTCCACCTCGCCGGATATTTCAGTGCCAAGTTTAAAAAACATCAAGCTTCCTGGTTACCATGTGAAATAGAGGCATTATCCATTGCAGCAGCTGTCAAGCATTTCGCTCCTTATATAATTCAATCAAAGTTTAAGACTTATGTACTTACTGATAGCAAGCCTTGTGTTCAGGCCTTTGACAAGCTCTGCCGTGGCCAGTTCTCTTCCAGCCCTCGAGTGACTTCATTCTTATCATCCGTTAGCCGCTACCAAGTCACGCTGCTTCATCTGGCCGGCTCTGGAACTTGCCTTCTGACTTTGCTAGTCGTAACGCACCCGCTTGCCACGACCCTCGCTGCCAAGTCTGTTCATTTGTATCCGAGGCTGAAGATCTGGCTGTACGTCCCATATCTGTTCACGACGTGTTATCGGGGAAGACGTCCCTTCCTTTCACCAGCTGTTCCGCCTGGCTCCAATCGCAGCTAGAGTGCCCTGACTTAAGGCGTGTCCACTCTCATCTTAAGCAGGGAAGTGTTACCTAAACCTAGTCTCCATTTCCCGTGACGGCCTGCTCGTCGTAAAACGTGATGAACCATTCGCTGCGCCCCGTGAGTGTATAGTCATCCCGTGTTCCATCGTTGATGGCTTCCTTGCTGCCCTGCACGTTAAGTTGGACCACCCTTCCCGTCACCGAATGAAACTGGTCTCACAGCGTTACTTCTTCCCCTTAGATCTGGACAAAGCCCTGGAATGGTGTTCGCAGTGTTGTCACCTGTGCTCTTCTCTGAAGAAAGTCCCCTCCAGTCTTGTTGAACAGTCAACCTCCGATCCTCCTGACGGCTTTGGTATTTCCTTCGCTGCAGACGTTATAAAACGCTACCGTCAGTTGATACTTGTCGTCCGCGAGACCTCCATGTCCTTCACTGCTAGCTGCTTGCTAGATGACGAACGTCGTGATTCCATTTGCTCTGGTCTCCTCCGATTGTGCCTTGAGCTGCGCCCTCTGTCTGGCCCCCCTTCCGTCATAAGGGTAGATCCCGCTCCTGGCTTCGCTTCACTGTGCGACGGATGAAATCCTTAGGCAGTATGGCTTTGCTGTAGAAGTCGGTCGAGTCAAAAGCACAAACAAGAATCCCGTGGCAGAGAAATGCATAGCTGAAATTGGTGATGAGCTCCTCTGTATTTGCCCTGAGGGTTGTACAATCACTCCTCTCTCCTTAGCTGTGGCGACTGCCAATCTCAACACCCGTATCCGCAACAGAGGATTGTCTGCCCACGAGATGTGGCTTCAACGCGACCAATTCACCAACGCACAGATCCCTTTTTCTGACCTCCAAGTTGTTCGACAACAGCACTCTTTGCGCCTCGGTAACCATCCCGCTAGTGAGAGATCCAAAGCTCCTAGATGCTGTCCTCGCCCTTCCATGCCCGTTCAGGTCGGCGATCTAGTTTACATTACCTCTGATGGTTCCAAAACGCATGCCCGCAGTCGGTATCTTGTAGTCTCCGTAGATGGCCTGTGGTGCAACGTACGTAAGTTCACTGGTTCACAGCTGCATTTTACATCCTATCGCGTCAAACTGTCTGAATGTTATCGCATTCCTGACCTAGTAGAGACGACTTCTAACCTTTCTCGCCGTTACAGCTCCGACTCGTACCTTGAAGATATCGACGAGGAGCCTGGGTACATTGACGAGGAACCTGTTCACGTTCCTACGCCTCAGAGCACTCCAAATCCTGCTCCTGCTTTAGTTCCTAGCGAGCTCGCTATTCCTCCAAATCCTCAGTCTGACATCACTCTTGTGCCCGAGTCTTCTCCTCTCCCGGGTGGAAGCGTGTCTGACATCATTGGTGCTCCTATCTCGGAGTCTGCTTTCTCATCTGGCCCACGCCGGTCTGGCCATTCTACCCGTCGTCCGAGTTACCTCAAGGACTGTCATTTAGCTGCCCCTACGAACTCTGTGCTTGACTCCACACTAATACCTGACTATGACGTAGTACTTAATTTACGCAGTGACCTCTAGCTTTATATTTGTATCTGCCCTTTCAATCCACAGCCTAACTTTGCTTTGTGTTTATTACTCATCTACTTAGACAAGGGGAAGAAAGAAGTCACGCCATATTTCGTATTGTTGTTTAGTCACGTAGCGTGACACATTGTACACACTGTCGTTTCGCTTTGCTTGCACGCTGTTGTTTAGTCATTGTCACACGGTTCGCGCATAATTAGCTTGCTACCTATATTACCGCTTTGTATTTACCGTTTGCTTTTGGATTCGCATCTTGTCTTCGGTCAGTAAACGTGATCTCTTCTGCTCGGAGTTTTGGCTTAACTTACTGGCGGCGCTCAAATTCTCAACGGTTTTTGTGTAACCTAACACCGCCTAAGATGAAAGGTCACGTTCCAACTCGCACAGCCGTGACGCCTATATGAAGAATTCCTCCTCAACCTTTATTACATATTCATTCAATTAAAATATAAAAATTTTGAATACAGAATAAATGATAATCAATTCTTCGCTTTCTCTTAACGTGAGCTTGGGATGCCTGTGGCAAAACTCGTGACTGTGGGAACTGTCCTATGTGATTGGTTGATTGACATTTTTGCATAACCTGGAATTCAGCTGAGTTGTTGCTGTTTCTCAGCCTGGACTAACAAAAAAAAATTTTTCCATCTACCGAAAAAATGAAGAAACGAATATTTGTACATTTACAGGACTGAACATATAAGTTTTTTTTCTCTGAAGAATTTTGCGGAAGCAACACCATAGTCTGGATGCTGGTACAAGTTTTGTGATATGCAAATGAGCCGGTTAAGAAGTATTATGCAATATACCATTAACGAGAACAGAATTCTGCTGCTTAATGAACGTGATTACGTGAATATACACCTTGGCTATTTTATTTCAAGCGGCGGTCAGCCTGTGGGATGTTTCAAAATCTGTCACACAATCGACAATGACACTCTAAATTAGGGTCACCGACAGAGTGAAATACCGGATCTAAGTGTGTCACGGATGGCTCAACAAATTAACCAGGCATTTGATTGAAGAGCTGCAGCGTTTGTTACATTTAGTTAGAATTCTAGGCAAATTTGACGAGTTTCTGAAACTTTTGTATCAGATCAGGCCTGATATCAGATCTAGTACCCTAATCTCGGTCTCCATCAGCTTCGTGCATTCTGTCGCTGCAAGATAGTCAAGAACACAATCCACACTCCAATTCGATTCCATTAAACAATGGTAAGTTAAATTTCTTCTCAAATGAATAATCGGCTGAGAAAATGAGATCTCTTGGAGCGCTCATTTTAATGTAATCGATGCGACTAAGCAATGTAATGGCCCTAGCAAACGGCTTCAACAGTTGCTTCAACATCGTGTCGATTTTGTTGAATGGCAATGTTGAAAGCGTTTGCCACCCCCTTTCCAACGTGTTGAAACGTGCTGAAACGTGTTGAAGCGATGTTGAAGCGATGTTGAAAGAGTTTAAAAGCCTTTAAACTTTGCTTCAACATGCATTCAACATTTCTTTTGTTCTCTGGAATGTTCGGAATGTTGAAGAGGAGTTGAAGTCATTTTCCCCGCTCTTTCAACATTGTTGAGCAAGCGCATGCGCAATCAAGAAGACGTAACCATGGTCACCATGAATGCAAAGACGCCAGCAAAGCAAGACACATTTGTGCATG
>BLFK01000146.1:1844602-1849602 GCA_014634185.1 Astreopora myriophthalma | reverse complement strand
ACCAAAGTTTTCCCAGGGAAGTGGAGTACTTTTTTACCAATGAATTACCAATTAAAGCGAACCATACCCAAGGTTGCTTGGTTGGGTGTATGTTGGTAATTTACAACTCCCCAAAAAATCCCAAACTTGGTAAAATAAAGCCTTCCAAGGTTTTCTCAAGATAGTGTATTTTCTTTTACCAGCAAACTACCATATATTCAAATCAAAGGGCATTTTGAGCCAACGCCTGGATGGAGTAACATGTGTAAGCTTCACAGAAGAGTTCAGGTTGTGCTGTGGACTTTTTTTCTACCCAGTATAACCTACAAAATAAATGCACAAGCCTTATACCCTGGTCCAGGAAGTAACAACACTTACAAAAGCACAATCATGTTGTTGTGTTTAACAAAATAAATGTTAACTCATTTTTGACAGAAATCAACACTTCACTGCCATCACGCTAGCTGTTGCAATGAAATCTAAGGTTGTTATCTGTCACTGACCCTTTTCTACATTGCACCAAGGCCAGAACATTAACAGTAAAGTTCATTTTCCACTTTTTTGAATACCACGCAAAACTATTAAAATATCAAGTTGACTAAAACATCAGCTTCTGAGACCATGCCTTCAACAGAAGATAGATAATTGAAAACACAACTGAAAATGAAATGCACATGAACAAGGAAATTTAATGCCTCTCCACATGCAGAAAGTTACAATGGCAAATTAATGTTCTACAGCAAGGGCCCTTTTTTGATATCAATACAGTGTCTATGTAGACCATAGAAGTCTGCATCTTCAGTTAAAATTACATGTTTCCTTAAGAGGAGCTCCTTAGCTAGTAACATGGTCAACTCAGCTTTGTCCTTTGACCTGATGTTCTTCAATTTCAACTTTCAAAAAGGTGAACATCTTTCTTTAACTCCTTTGTGTATCCCTTTTTAAAATACTCAAGAACTATTGTCTCTGCTGTTGTCAAAGGTACAGATGATGTTTGTTCACCTCCTGCAAGTAAACAAACAGCTAGCATTAAAAAGGAAACAGAAACCTACTTCCAAACAACATATAATGGCACAAAAACAATGAGCAAATATCACATACCACCTACATTATTGTTACAAGCATTATCAGCTCATCCTGGCAAAGTGTTGTCATCACTTGTACAATTGGTGCTAATATGCCTGCAATTATAAGGAATACCATTTTGTGTCAGCATTACCTGGTAACTTAACTATGTCCCCATAATCGTCCTCATCTGTTTCTGTTGGCCTTTCAGAGCAGTCATCACCTCTACTTCTGTCCTCATAAGTTAAATCTTCCTTCTCCTTCTCTCCTTGACTCTGTGAGGATTTGCTTTCTTCATCAGTGGAATTCTTTTCCTATCAAGGTAAAAAAGAAACAACAACAACTCTCTCAATAAACGTCTTTGCATTCCCTTTGGTTCAACATGAAAAATTGTTATTAAAAACAATTATCTGCTGACTGGCAATACTGCTCAGTATAAACTGAGAATATACTGAGAGTCATCACTGTGCTGAAGGTTTGCAGGGCTTAATGTATAAATTTGACTACAGACTGTACAATGCAGAGCAATGCATATATCCCTCTGCTGGCATACCTCATAACTATATCCCTCTCTCACTACTCGCTGTCTTTCATCAAGCACTGATCTGATGTGTGGCCTTAGTTCCTATAAAGAACAACAATAGTGTATGTTAGAATCAGTGTGAGAAATTACTTGTTCTCAGCTAGACATCAACCAATTCTTCCAAACAGAGGGTAGTTTTGAACAATCACCTTACTAGTAATCCCAAAGACAAGCAACTCCTTTTTATTTACTATATATGGTTAAGGGCAAAAGCACACCAATTAATTTAAGTCTACTTCATGTATCTCAGCAGTACACTACTGTAACTGTAACCTTCATCATAACCAATGTCAACATTAAGGAGATCTTGACAATCTTTCGTTAGTTCTTCAAAACGCCTTTTGGCGCTTGGATTGCCCCTTAAAATGGGAATGTTGTTTCCTGGAAACACAGCAACAGTTTTCCTGTGGACTTGTTTTCGCCTACATGGAAAGATAAGTCACACACAAAAAACTTACAGGCCTCTCAGTTCACCAACACTAAAGGGTGTTTCTTAAGAGTATATCTAAAGAAAGTGCATTTATTTCAGTCTCCTAAAGAAATTAAGTTACAAACATTATAGTGTGTGGAATTGTAATAATCTCTATAATGGAAGATATTAGGAACTGAAAGCAATGAAATTCCTTCAACTTAAATTAATCTGAAACCTACTATGGTATGAATAGAATGTACCAGTTTTGATATCTAAACAAAATGACAGCTTAAATGGGCTCTGGTTCTTTTAATTAATGTCAATAAGCAAAGCATTTGAAATAATAATTAGTTTCACCTCCAACGTAAGTCCTGTTTTTGTTCTGGTGACAAATCAACCTTGGTTTTCTTTGTAGTTCTTTGCAATTTAGGAACTTTGGGCTTACATTCACCTACAGAGAAATTAGCAGTGTCATGTGAATGGTTAATTCCGGCACGGCTCATAATTTCAACTGCGCACCATCACCAGTTTTCAACAGTTTGTGTTCAAAGCAAGACTTACCAACTAAATCCAGGATTTTTCTCTGCATCATCTTTTTGTCTCTAACAGTCAGAACCCTGCAGCAGTTCAGTTCTACATCTGATAATCCCTCCTTCAGACAAATTGCGTCAATTTTTTGTTCCGCAAGGTCGAGTTAGGATACTGATATAAAAAACTGTTTATGCAGTGAAATCTTCCATTTTGGAAATGAACAGACAGAACTAGAAACACATTGTTTGTTTTAAAAATTAGGTCTCGATTTTTTTTTTGCAAAATCTTAAACATACAACCAGACACGAGTTGTAAAAGGAATTTTTTGATACGTGTACGTGTTCAAATTTGAAAGATGGAGGGTTTTTAATTCTTCTGTGTAACTTAAGCTTACCGTCTGTTAGAATTGATTCCGCACAAGGCAGGCAAAACAATTTACCTTGAAAACCAGTCTTAAATGACTGTAGCCCTTGGCTGTCCAACCAATCTAAGACATCATCTGTGCCCCATTCTAGGAAAATATGGACATAAATTAAAGTCTTACTAACAGAGCTGAAACTAAAGGAACCCTCAAAGAGATAACTTGCAGCATTTGCCAACAGTCAGCGAATTTCCGTCATTAGCTAGGCAAAATCAGAAGAGTGCTTCTGGCAAAATCGATTCCAGTTTCACCATGTCTTAAATTTAATGGAAAGAAGGCAATGAGATGTTACCATCTACATCTTTTTCTACGGTACTTGTGCTCTTAGGGGAAGAACAAGTTGAAGACTTCACACTATTTTTCCCGCAAGAAGCCATCTTTTCTTCAACGAACAAGGCCAACGAGGTAGCGTGCGAAAATGAATGAGGCGCAAATTGTAAGATGGGCTTTTCAAGAACCAATCAAAACCTTTCCCTCACGAATGACATCTGACAGCTATCCGACTTGCCATGCAGTAAATGCCATTAAATAAAAACCCACGCAGTATACGTCTAATATTAATTTACATTTAATTTCTCCTCACCTTCAAGCAGCCATCCTTGCCAGTTGTCAATTTCCTCATCTGAATTGTCGGTGGATACAATGTCTGTGTTGTATCCCCCTTTCCATTTGCTGAGGGAAAGGAAAATCTCGGCGTCCCACTGTACAACACGTAGATTCCTCACTCGTATTGGGTCACCTGAACCAAGTTGCATGAATAAGCGCAATTTTTCATGGAATACGCTGGCAATTTTCCACATTGGTTCATTTCTGAGACCGTACAGTTCTTCTTTCACGAAAATGTTCCATGGCTCTGGCAATAAGCATGGCCCGAAACTTTGAAACTGGAGTTGGCCATTCGTCAAACTGAACTTTCAGTGCATCAAAATGTGTGCAGAGCAATTCTACTCTAACCCATACGCGCATTCTATCACTGTCAGCTTCGCTTAAGTTAGTTTAAAATAACGAGAATCACCTCGTGAATAATACCGGGGCCACTTTTGTCTTGGCAACCCACGTTTCCACCAGCATGCATAAGGGTCGTTTACATCAACAAGTTAATGTTGTGCGAAATGAAAGTCTATTTTATTGCAAATATTCTTTAGAGAAGAAAATAACGTCTAATGAATAATGTGAAAAGAGAAAATGTTAGGGAATCCCGCATTTTGAACAGTTGAGAATTTTCAAATCTCGCTAACGTAAATATTGTGTGACAAAGGTTATTTGAAACATTCTGTTTTGTCGCATCATAAGTCAAAGCAAGGTCAAGCTATTTCTTTCCTGAACCGGATTAACAGTAGTAATTGGTGAAAAGCCTGGATTGGATTCGACTATTTAAATAGAAACATTCAATGCATCGGTGACTGCTTCAACAATAAGTGCATCAGCCTGTGTACCTCGAATACACATATTATTCAGATATCTGAGCCATGAATTTTCAGTATTGCTCTCAACAAATCTCTCTGGGTGATCTCTCATATATTGAACTCCATACATACATGCATACATACATACATACATACATACATACATACATACATAAACTTTATTCAAGTGTCAATAACTATTTAGCTCTCAGCTAAGAGCTAATTGGGGACACTTAATTAAAATTGATCAGTAAAATTAAAATTAAAAAGATAAAATGATAGATACATGTAAAAATTTACAAATTTAAATACAGTTAACAATTAATTGTAAAAAGAGTTAGTTATTTACAATGCTACTAACATTACTAATTTAGTTAAACATATAAATAATTTAAAAAGGGACTAAAATCAGAAATTATCGTCAGGACTGGCACACTTGACAATTACAGCTCCCGTCCAATAATCCTTTTATGTCCATACCTCGGGTTGCGTGTTTAAATGCTTCAAGGCTCGTTTTTTGACGTAAGTTAATATTTATTTTACTCCATAAATACGGTCCTAAATATCGGATACTATGTTTGCCGTATTTTGTAGTGTTTACCC
>BLFK01000146.1:1808060-1827620 GCA_014634185.1 Astreopora myriophthalma | reverse complement strand
AGTTTGTAAAACATAAACTGTTTTAACATAAAAAATTTGTAAACATAAACTGCTAAGTTTATGTTTTTGTATACCAAAGGCTTGCTTCCCAATACCTTTAATAATATGTTTACTCTCACAAACCAAATACACTCTTATAACACCAGGAATTCTAATTGCTTTTATATTTTCCCATGTCGAACAAACATTCGTAGATTTTCTATTCGTTTTCGAGGACCTCAGTTTTACAATTCACTTAGTCAAGTAATTCAGAAATGTGAGAGTGTTGGTTTGTTTAGTAAACTGCTTAAAGAATTTCTTCTTGCTAATTACATGTAGGTTAATGTTGAGCTGCTACTTGTTTCGCTTTTCAGTGTGTCTGTCTTTTGTTTGTCGCTGCTTTTTTATATATACATATATGCTTCAAATATGATTTCCAGTGCTTTTGTGTAGGCAATACTCAAGGTGATTCTAACTGTTGTAATCTGTATAATTTCATAACTTTTTTCTTTTTTTCTTCTGCATTCGACATTGCCTATCTATTCTGTTTCATTTTGAGGGAGCTCATAGCTCATAAGCCCAGTGGTTTCTTTATGAGCTTCCTCGCCATTTTATTTTAAATTTTAAAAGTTGTATCTTATATTTTATCTCTTATGAAATGGCAAATAAACTGAACTGAACTGAACTGAACTATTTTCATCATATTTACATGTTCAGGTTATTTATACCCTGCATGTATCATGTTTTATTTTAGGGTTATTTATACCCTATTTTCATCACGTTTACTTGTTAGGGTTATTTATACCCTACTTGTGCGTGTACTATACTGCACGGAGTAGCATGATCTTCTCGGCCAGGCAATGTGGGTTGTCCTGTGCCATTCGTGTGTTAGGCACCGTTGTGTGAATAATTGTGATCACACATACTTCGCGTTAACTAGTTTCTGTATCACAGTTTGTAGATTATTATGTTTTGTTATTATTATTATTATTATTATTATTATTATTATTATTATTTGCATTCTCTATGTGTTGTGTAATCTTTTGACTTCTGTCTCTTCATGCAGGAAGTTGAATGTTTTTATTATTACTTACTAATACTAGGAATTGTAATGTCGTCAAAAGGCCGCACCCAATCTTCCAACAAGACCACCTCATCTAAGAGGCGTAAAGTGACCAGTACCACTAACTCTTCCAGTACCAATACCTCTACCGGTGCTAGTTCCAACTCATCTAAGAGGCGTAAAGTGTCTAGTACTACTACCTCTTCCAGTACCAATACCTCTACATGTGCTAGTATCACTACAAGTACCAGTTCTTTGCCTCAAGCAACATCTGAGGACCAACTTGTCCAAAGGATTGCAGTTGCTGTCAGTCAAGCTCTAAGAGACCAGTTCAGCACCAATACTCGAGCTTCCTCTCCTACACCTTGCCTGTCTGTTCAACCCAGTTCACTGCCATTGGTCCAGCAATCAGTTTCAGAGGCGATACAGCAAATAACGGGAGTAAACCAGACAGCTGAGACGTCCTCCGGTCCAAGTACTAGTAAGAGTCAATTTATTTCAATTGCTGCTCCCCTAGGCTCTTCAGTCTGTACTAAGACTAAGAATAAGATCTGGGGTAATGAATATGTGGATCTGGGTTTGCTGTTGAATTTGCACCCCACTGATGAGACCTATAGCATCAAACTTCAGCAAACAGGGGGGCAGCAATCCCTAGCCGTAATTCCTAACCAGAAAAAGTTCTGGATTAATAGCATAGAACAGTGGACGAATGCCTTCTTGGTATTTGTCGCTATTTATTGTGAGAAATCGCCCAGTGAGGCATCTAGCCTGATGAAATATATGTCTATAGTTAGAGAATTGGCTTCGCGATCAGGCAACTGGCGATTTTATGATGAGTCCTTCCGTAAGCTGAGGGAGTTTGATCCTTTACCTTGGGGTCAGACCCATTCAGAGATATGGCTCAGGGCCCACAACGTCACTAAGCCCGGAGCTCCCGCTAATTTTCGTCCCAAACAGGGCGTTTCTACCAACCCCCGGGGTTACTGCTTTAAATTCCATTCAGGCACCCACTGCAATGGTTGCTCCTTCAAACATACATGCTTCAAATGTGGGGGTAGCCACCCTTTCTCACGATGCCCTCAAACTCGTCCATGGCAAAAGTCAAGCAAACCTAATGAACCCCAACATACTGCCAACCCCGGTAAACGCAGTTAAACTATCTCGGTACTTAGAAGGCTACGACCACACACTTAGGAATAAGATTATCAAAGGATTTATGCAGGGCTTTAAGTTAGATTTTGTTGGGGAAAGGAAAAGTTCATTTGCACCTAACCTTCTTTCTGCTCGTGAATTCCCCGAGGTCATTGATTCGAAGGTAGCATCAGAAGTGGCACTTGGCCGTATCATTGGCCCCTTTGAAGCCCCTCCAGTGGACCCCTTATGGGTGTCACCTGTGGGGGTTGTCCCTAAGAAAATAAAAGGTGAATATAGAATGATTCAACATTTGTCATACCCGGTGGGTAGCTCCGTGAATGACGGAATTCCCCAGGAACTTTCGACGGTCCACTATGCCACAGTCGATGATGCTGTCTCTTTGATCAAGAGGTGCGGGAGGGGCAGTGCATTGGCAAAAACAGACATCAAAAGTGCTTTCCGAATCATGCCAGTTCACCCTTCCGATTATCAGTTGGTTGGGTTTCAGTGGAAAGGGAAATGGTACGTTGATCGTTGTTTGCCTATGGGCTGCTCCTCTTCGTGTCGTATTTTTGATGAATTCAGTTCTTCTTTAGAGTGGATAGCACGTCACAAGCTAGGTATTGGCAATATTATCCACATATTGGATGATTTTCTGATCATCGGTAAGTCCCTCTCAGTTTGTGGTTCGCAATTGGCTCTTTTTCTTGATCTATGCAATGACCTAGGGGTTCCTATAGCACAAGAGAAAACAGAAGGACCTTGTCATATCTTGACTTTTGCGGGTATCGAACTAGATTGTGTGTCATTTGAAGCCAGGCTACCTCAAGCGAAATTCCGGAAATGTTTGTCAGCGGTTGAGGACACCGTGTCGCGTAAAAAAGTGACATTGAAAGATCTGCAATCACTCATCGGTTTACTTAATTTTGCATGCAGGGTTATTGTACCTGGCCGAGTTTTTCTGCGGCGCCTAATCAATATTACGATTGGGGTTACGCGCCCTAACCACTACATTCGCATAACTCAGGACGTCAAAAACGATTTGACACTTTGGCTATCATTTTTTCAATCCCATAATGGCAAATCCATGTTCCTTGAGGATGCCTGGTACTCTTCCTCTCACCTTAATTTTTATACCGATGCCGCTCAAATGTTGGGCTTTGGTATTGTGTTTGGTACAAAATGGGCGTATGGCAAGTGGCCTAGTGATTGGACTTATAAAAACATTGCCTTCCTTGAACTCTTCCCCATAGTCCTGGGGGTGCGAATGTGGGGAGGTTTATTAACCAATAGACGGGTTTTGTTCTTTACGGATAACAAGAGCGTGGTTCATGTGATTAACAGGCAAACATCTAAAGACAAGGAATTACTTCAGCTCCTCCGCCAATTAGTTCTAGCTTGTCTTCGACTTAACATTTTGTTTAGGGCTAGACATATTCGGGGCAAGAAAAATATCCTCGCTTACAGGTGGCGAAGTTCAAAGCATTGGCCCCCAATGTAGAGGAGAGTCCCTCTGTCGTGCCGCCTCCCCTCCTACCACAGAACTGGGGGAAATCCTGAGCTCGTTGTTATGGGGTTCCATTAGTACCTCTTCACTACATACGTATCAGAGGCCTTGGTTTATATTTAGGCAATTTTTAGCCGAGCAGTTTGGAAACTCCAATGTGTCTCTTCCGGTAAGCCCACATGCTTTAGCCCTATTCATAGCCTATTTAGCCAAATCCAAATATTCACCATCCACGGTGTTCACCTACCTTTCGGCCATTGGTTATGTTCATCGCCTGGGTTCTTTCCCTGACCCCACGCAAAGTTCCACAGTTAAACTTGCCTTGCAAGGCTATTCTAAGCTAAATCCCTCTGTTGCGGACCCGAGACTTCCCATCACTTTACCCTTGTTGGAACGGATCGTTCACGCCTTTTCTAGCACTGTATCAGGTGATTACCATCGGAAGTTAATGCAAGCCATGTGTACCATGGCATTCTTTGCAGCCCTCCGGGTAGGAGAAATTACATTATGTAGCGGTCAGTCCTCCAGAAACGTGATTCAATTGAACCAACTTTGTTTTTTAAAATCCGCTAACGGTGACACCTGTGCCATAAAATTAACAATGAGATTCTTCAAGCACAGCAATCCCACTCAACCTGTTGATATCTTACTTCATAAAGCTCGCCCGATTTGTCCGGTTACTAATGTTGCTGAGTATTTGAGTGTTAGAGGAAGCGTTTCCGGTCCCTTATTTTGTTGGCCCGACAACTCCCCCGTAAGCAGAATACAATTTGTCCAGGCCCTTAATCGGGCGCTCACCTTTTCTGGTCTTGATACTTCTCTGTACAAAACTCACAGCTTCCGGACAGGGGCTGCATCTTGGGCTGCAGCTCAGGGCCTCTCCGATTCTCAGATTAGACGCTTTGGGCGATGGAAGTCTAATGCTTTCTTTAAGTACATACGAACCCCTTCCCTATAATCGATCGGCTACTATCCCAAACCTCTGTGAACACCTTCCTGTAATCCACTTGATCTCTATTTTTCTGCTTTCGCATGCAGCGTGTTTGAGCATGGGCCAATCTCAAGAAGCCTTGCGTGCTATTTTTATTCGGTTGATTTTATTACGTATGCAGTGAGTTTGAGCAGGGGCCACGCTCACTGTTTACAGCCTACGTGTCATGTATCTAGCTGACTATTAATTTTTATTATGCAATGAGTTTGAGCAGGGGCCAATCTCATTGATCAAAGCCTTAGTGTCATGTATTTAGCTGAGTATCTTAAGTATACAATGATTTTGAGCAGGGGCCAATCTCATTGACTGAAACTTTAGTGTCATTTCACATAGTCTAGTTTCTTTGACATACGTTGAGTTTGAGCTGGGGCCAATCTCATTGATTGCAGTTTACGTGTTATGCCTTTTGCTAAGTATCTTTAGTATACAATGATTTTGAGCAGGGGCCAATCTCATTGACTAAAGCCATTGTATCATTTCACATAGTCTCGTATGTTAGCAATATGTTAAGTTTGAGCAGGGGCCAATCTCATTGATTTAAGTTTTGGTGACTTCATTCACTTTACCTTTCTTCAGTTTAGACTGTACGAAAGCCTTCCTCTGGGCGCTGCACTGGCCTCGGGTGGGGTGGCCCGGTCTCTTTTGCGTCCGGGCTGTGGCGGTTTTCACCCTCACCTTTGCTGAGAACGAAGTCGTTTAAAGGGTTAGGTCATCCTTATGGATGAGTGATTGGCAAATAATTGCTGTACACTTTATTATTTTAATAAACGGCCACTCACGTGGCCAAAAGTTTGCCAATCCATAGTTTTCCTTCTCATCCGACTTTTCTGTTCTCATCAAACTGGGCTCGGCCTGTGCAGAGCTTATGTGCGGCTTTGACAATAACATACGGCATAAAGGAACTCTTACGTACATAAGTTATCATCTTTCAAGATCTGCCCTACCAAACAGCCGAACACAAACGAAGGAAATGGATGATTATGAAGTTTTTACAATGCACGCAGAAGAACTTCTCATGAAAGAGATCGAGGGAATCGATCCAAATATCTTTCACAACATGACAGATGCAACGCTTCAGAAAGTAGCAACAGCAACCTCAAAAGATGGAAATCTCATGACCTTAGCTGAAATGATAGCTAATGGATGGCCTGAGGACAAGACGCAAGTACCGCCTAATGTCCGTGACTTAATTGGCCGTATAGAGATGAACTAGCAGTTCAGGACGGTATAATCTGCAGTGGAACGAGAGTGCTTATTCCCACTGCTATGCGCCCACAGATGTTAGAAAAGATACACTCCGCTCACCTAGGAGCAGAGGGATGCATGAGACACGCAAGAGATACATTGTATTGGCCATCGATTCACCACGATGTCAAATATCTCTATGATAACTGTTTGATATGTCAGGAAGCTAAGCCAGATCAACCTAGAGAAACCATGCAGAGCCAACCTATTCCAAAGAGAAGATGGCAAATAGTCAGTACTGATCTGTTTAATGTGAAGAAAGACGTCTACTTAGTAGTTGTTGATAATCTAACAAAATACTGGGACTTAGAGCACCTAAATGACACTGATGCTGAGTCCACCATCTTACAGATGAAGAAGATCTTCGCCCGGCAGGGAGTCCCTGAGGTGGTGATATCAGATAATGGTCCCCAGTATGCCAGCAAGGAATTTAAAGAGTTTTCAGATAGTTGGAATTTTCATCACTACACGCCTTCACCACACCATCCTAAAGGAAACGGTACCGCGGAAGCTGCAGTTAAACAAGCTAAGAGGATACTCAAAATGAGTCAAGACCCCTGGATGGCTATTTTGGAACAAAGGAATACTCCTGATGAGTTGGCATCACCTAATGAGAAACTGAATTCCAGAAGAACAAGAACAGCTATACCAGTGAAATCAGAGTTACTTGAACCGCATGTGATACCAACCTCAAGTATTATACGAGCTTCAGTCAAGAAGAAGCAACAGAACAAGAGGTACCATGATAAAAAAGCAAAGCCACTACCCCCTCTTGTTGTAGGAGATACATGTAGTATTCGCGCCAAAATTAGACCTCAGTCGTCTCCCCTGTGGACACAAGGAAGTGTAGTCAGGAGAGAAACTGACAGATCTTACACAGTGAAGGCAGATGGCCGTGAGTACAGGAGGAATCGGTGTCACATCAGGAAAACAAGAGAAATGACAACGCCTAAAGTCATTGTTCCAGACTCTTCTCTAGACTTTCCTGTGGGCCCACTCACACCGTCAGATGCAGCCTTGCCAATTGCCCCACAGCTAAAGTCCTTGGAATTTCCTGGAGTCAACAATGAAACAGGACAAAAACATTTAAGTGACACAAAATCAGAACCAGTACCGATTCGACAAGGTGTAAGAAGATCACAAAGACAAGTCAAGCCAAACCCAAAGTATAAAGACTTTGTTCTGTTTAAATAACCTTAGAGACAATAATAGATTGTAATGGGCAGAGTGATCTATCCTGATTTGTTTAATGAATTGTTTGTCAGTTTTTGTAAAGAAGAGAGGATGTTGTGTAACCTTCAAGAATGATCTAGAAGTAGCTGAGTCATGTTAAGTCATCGCTGACAGTGCCACAGGAAAAAAAAAATCCAATGTAGTTTATATTTGGTTTTGATGTGGATTTTATAAAATCCAACTTCCCCATAATAACCATGTTTGGTTTTAATCTGGTTTTCCCCTGGTTTTTCTGTCAGGTAATAAAAATCATGCTTTTTTCCTCATCCTGGATATTAAAAGAAACATCTTCACCTTGGGTTTTGAAGAATCCAGCCCAATCCAATCTGGATATCTCATTTTCCTGTGCTGGATTTCTGCTAAATCCAAACTCGGATTAGGTCGAAACCAAAAGTGGAACTTAGTAATCCGGTTTCTTTGTTATCCAGGTTTGGTTATTAAATATGGGTTTTGAGATATCCTGCTTTGAAAAAACATCAATCTGGATATCCCATGCTCCTATACTGGATTTCTGCTAAATCCAAACCCGGATTAGGTCGAAACCAAAAGTGGAACTTAGTAATCCAGTTTCTTTGTTATCCAGGTTTGGTTATTAAATATGGGTTTTGAGATATCCTGCTTTGAAAAAACACCAATCTGGATATCCCATGCTCCTATACTGGATTTCTGCTAAATCCAAACCCGGATTAGGTCGAAACCAAAAGTGGAACTTAGTAATCCGGTTTCTTTGTTATCCAGGTTTGGTTATTAAATATGGGTTTTGAGATATCCCGCTTTGAAAAAACGCCAGTCTGGATATCTCATTCTCCTATATTGGATTTCTGCAAAATCCAAACTCGGATTAGGTCGAAACCACAAGTGGAACTTAGTAATCTGGTTTCTTTGTTATCCAGGTTTGGTTATTAAATATGGGTTTTGAGATATCCTGCTTTGAAAAAAACACCAATCTGCATATCTCATTAATAGTCCTGTACTGGATTTTTACTAAATCCAAACTCGAATTAGGTCTAAGAAAAAAGTGAGTGGAACTTAGATCCAAGGCTTGATTATTAACTATGGATTTATAGATATGCACATTAATTGTTTTCCTGTGCTGCCAGTCGTTATAATTACACTAAAATCCAAACTTTCTTCAACAACTCCAAACTTCAATAAGACTGTTTTCATATGTACATATCTTACACGTCAAATTTGATTTCAGGTTAAATTTCATTTTCCTTTTTTTCCAGACTTATTATGGGTACCATAATCCTAAAACAAAGGAAAATGAAATTTAACCTGAAATCAAATTTGACCTGTAACATATATAAAGGTTTGGTTATAGCTACACTGTTTATCCTGCTTTACAAAACTGAAGTCTCAATATTGTGGTAAAAGTTCTCAAGTGTCTCTCCACGCATTACCCACCCATTCACCATTCACAATGGACAAAAGACTGTTGAAATGAATAGTCTCCTTTCTTTGTGGCCTCTCTCTTACCCAGAGGAGGTTATAAGCATCAAAATTGGGATGATTTACATAGAAATAACCTTTCACGGTTGATCTATGGTAGTTCACTTCTGTTATTAGTGCCCTCCATGGGTCACCAGCATCATCACCAATCACAGACACAAAATCACCAACTTGAGGATAAACAGGTACAATCACCTTGGGGAGGTTCACAGTTCCCCTAAAGGGATCAACCACTGCATACTTGTTACCTGTCTCCGGAAACAACATGATCTCTCGTCTTAGATCCTTTACACCTACACAAACACAAGAGTGTGCAGGTTGAATATAAACAGTATCACTGATAGGATGCCTTGAAACAGCACCACTAGGATTAAATAACAATTGAAACGTGTCACCAAGAACAAGTGATTGATACTCATTGTTAACTTTAACCAAGAAGAAGTTCTTTATCTTGAACAAAATTTCAGCCCCTTGTTGGACTGCAGCAACAAAATCGCCTTTCCTGTAAAGCTTCCCACCCACTGGTTTACAATGCATGGGTAGAAATGCACTGCGGAATGACTCAACAGCTTCATCCACATCATCTGCCGTGACATGCTGTAAATATTCTAGAATCATTTGCCTCTCTTGACGAGACATCATGTGGAAATTGCCAGCACCAATTAAGACTCCTTGGTTCACTTTGTCAGCTAGTGGGCCACCAGAACAAATTTTTAAGAGGTACTTGGCCCCTTCCAAAGATGATGCAGTTACCTAAATCAACGAGCACAATGAAAAAGAGGGAATTACATCTATGTACTGCAAAGCCACTCGTCTGCACTGCATTCTGAAGAAAACCTGTGCAACTGCTGTGTCGCTTGTTTTTATTATGCATGCAAGTTAAGCATTCTAGAGATAGTCCACTTACAAAAATAATAACAAGTAATTCGATTTTGGCAAGTATTAAGACAGTTATTCCAAGTCGGAATTAATTGCTTCAAACAAATTGAAATTATGGATATCAGGTGTAACGTGGTTTTATTTTATTCTTGGTTTTTTCTTTTAATTCCCTTGCATTTATTGAGGGTTAAAATGAGATCCCAGGTCAAAATGATTTCAAACTAAGGTTGATTTGTATTTTTCTTTGTTCCAGATGTAAATACAAAATCCTTAAACAAAGGAAAAGACAAATCACCCTAAGTCTGAAATCATTTTAACCTTGTATACATACAAATCATACCAACAAAGATAGAACTGATCCACAAAAACCCCATTCACAACAAAGATAAAACAAAATGCATTTAGAAACAACCAAACTTTGTAATGTTTCACGGCAAAGAACTGTTAACTTCTCTTGCCCAGTGCATGTGATGAAAAATAATATAATCGTAGTTGTCAACTGTCTGTGCATAAGCATTTATACCTGGGTGACTGTCAGTGTGCTATCATTTAGTGAGTGCTTCAATATAACTTGAACAAACAGGCAGAAATAATCTGCTACGTAATTGCATGATCCAACGCAAAATTAATGTCCAGAACTTTTATTAATATCCTTTGTTTATATTCAGATTGGCCATATTAACCTTCTTATCAAGAACAAAATTCAAAAAGAGGATGTTACCTCAAGCAAGGGTATAATATAGTCAGGGTAATTTTCATGTAAACTAAAGAATAGTAAATGTATATAGTGGCCATTTTTGCACTTGGTCTATTATTATTGGTCTATCACAATTACCTTCTCCTTGTCTTTAGCCCAAGTAAATCTGCACCTTTCAGACGAGATCAGCTTAAGGTCTTGCTGAAAATTCAGGAATTCTCTTTGACTTTCTCTGCGGGCAAAGGATTTTTCAATGTGCTTCTTATTGCTACTTTGCTGCACATACCTCTTCACAGCCCTTTCAAATTCAAAACACCAGAAATTATCTGGGGCTGAAAATCTCTGAATGTCTTCAGGCAAGTGCGTCAAGTTGTGTAGGTTGATTACACATGCATTATCTCCATATTGCTCTTCACACAAAATGCAATACCTCCAAGCAAGGCATCTAAAGTTGTCAAGCATTTCTTCACTCCAGCCATTTCTACCTGAATTGAACACAAACTCAACCATTCTTGGAACAGGTGCCCACAATTTCAATTCTTCCTCAGGGAGCAATCCGTTCAAGACAAACTCTGATGCTGGAAAAGCCAGTTTCTGGTATTCCTCCGCTTCAAGAGAAAACCAAGAACAGGTTGCTGTTAGGGTATATAGTGTTAATGTTATCAAGAGGATGACTTATTCACAGTGCAAGGACACTTAAGTTATACTTATGATTGAGTGTCATGGCTAACATGCTTTTTGCAGCTGGCTTATGGTTGTGCAAAATTTCAATTCTAGGAATACCGGTATATCCCTTTATATACGTCCACACTGTGAATGAAAATTTTGCAAACAGTGTACAGCTGTAGATACACGGCAAAACAGCTGTTGACTCTTAGAACATTATAATTACAGTATACATTATTGAGTTCTCTGAAGCTACCTATTTTTTTCATGTATTGTAATTTAACCTCTCCAGACTAACATTATGACAATAGAAATCCAATAATCAAATGAGCTTACATGTCCAGTAACCCATTGAATCAGTATCCAAAGGAAGGCGGGATGCACGGTAATCTATAAAATAATATTATTGTGTTATGCGAATCATGCTGTTAAGTCTGATTGCTGGAGCAAATGAAGTAGTACAAATTCATAATTTTTCAGAAACCTTAAGCATAAATGATAGTCAAAATATTTTTCACTCACATGAGCTTAACAAAATTGTCTTCCTTTACAATGTCATTTACATGTACCTGTGGTCCATGGCATTTTTGCCAAGTTGGTGTCAAGGTCTTTTTTGGCAAAATAGTCTTTAGAAATCCATCGCTCAATGTTATTCTTGACCACATTGAGAGGTAACAGGTGCATAGCATCAAAGACTGAGTCCCTGAGAACATCAAATCCATAAAGGGGATAAAGCCTACGAAGTACTGATAACCTCAGCAGACCATTTTCCTTGCTTATTCTTTGGAAATAGGTGGGTCTTTCTTCCTCTTCTAATGCCTTCATCACTGGCAATTCTTCCTTAAGCAACCTCTTTTGATAAGGGTATCTGTGTTGCTTCCTGAAGTTCGGGTAGTAGTTGTGCTTGTGTTCACTGAGCCATGTACCTATATGGAGTAACCAAGAAATAACGTATAATTCAAGTTCGCGAACCTGTGCTTTCATTACCCCTTGGAATTGAGTCACAATGTATCACCTAGTACATATACTGTCAAGTAGACTGAAAAGAAATGGGCATTGGAATTTGCACTGTCCTCAAATTCCGTCACCTACCACATATATGACATCTTCGGCATCCTTTTCTGGCTCCAGCACCCTTTGTCTTACACACCTCGCACTGTGCAGGATGGTCTCCTGTCCAAAGCAGTAAAATGTGCCGAATTGTGATCTTGGCAGGGGGGAAATTTGGAAGTGATCCTGAATAATTGACTTGGTATCCTGAAAACAAATAATGGAATGACATTTTTAGTTGGAAGTGTTTGGATGGGGTCTAAAAGTTATAAATACATGACGTAATCGACCCCTACATGTGTCTCAAACTGTTGAACACTTCTTTTTGTTGTGCCAGCATAGCATTGCAGGAGACTGAGGGCGCTTTCCACTTGCCAACCAGGCAGACGAGTCTGTAAATCAAATGCATCATTTTGAAGGGATAGTGCTCCAAACTCTTAAAAGATAGTCACTCTCAAAATTATTTGCTGTATTTTGAAGAAATTTAAAGGATAAGGATAAAACATATCGATTTGGTATGTTTTGTTTATGAACTGACCAGCCAGACTGGTAAGTTCTGACAAATGGAAAGTGCCCTGAAATAACAATATTATACAAAGCTACATGTACAAGTTTCCTTGTCATAGTAACTGTTATTAAAAATGTATTTTGTTAACTCATTCATACAGTGACAAATAGCTTACGTCCACACCTAAATTAATTAGTTTACCTTCAATAAATCCTTTCTCAATATCACTGACAAGTGGTTCAAGAAATGGGTCAATGGAGTTTGGCCGTGCATCAGGCAGGTCATAAGATGGCACAAATCCAACTGTGTAGACTTCACCTGTCTGTAAGCGTTGTTCCTTTGCCATTGTTGCCACTGACACATCTATTGCACCTATCATAAGAAAGTAAGTATACAAGTTGCATTGTCAGAAGGATAGTTGTAAGCTTAGGGAAGAATCGAAAATGCTTGCTCATATTTGTATGCAGGGTCTTGGGTGCTCAGAAAATATGAATTCACTTTGTTACAAAGATAAATTATTGTATGCAGCACATGCAGTATGTTTCAATTATGGAGTATCATTAACCATTGATACTGACTAACTGTAAGATTTGAATAGATCCAATATAATTGACCTTACCAGTACTACGTGATTTCCTTCCAAATGGCTGAAAGCCATCCCAGTGACCTGAGAAGCAAAACTGCACAATGAATAAATATTACAATTGAATAGTTTTAGTTGAAGTAAAACATAAAGAAGCAAAAGTGGTAAACAAACATGATGAAAACAGTGTTAAAGAAAATGCTACTGGGAGTATTCCATCAGTCTTATATACTGACCAAGACTGATGTTGAATAAACATGTGACTCATTATTTTGTTGCAGGGAAAGAAGGCCAGATACAAAGTAGCACTATTTTAATCAAATAATATTATGTATCATGCTTATCATAAACTACCTTACAGGGTCCGACATTGCGACTCACTGGTCGCCAATGCGAGCAAAAATTCAGTGTTGGCGACCAGAATTTTAAAACTGGTCGCCAGCAGGCGACTAACCCTTTGTCCCCTCGGCATTTGAAATTCCAAGGTAAAAGGGCTTTTTTAAAAGAAAACATAAAAACATAACACTCCCGTGGACAATTGTAGTAAAACGAAGCGACGATCTTACGATCGCCATATTTACCCGGCGCCATATTGTTTCAGCGGCTTCTCCCAATACGGATGTCGCTGGCGAAAACGTGACGAGATCGAAAACGTCGGCGGAAACACGTGCCCTTAATCCTAAGTACTTTACCTAAATACCAGTAAAATTCCAGTTCTGAAATATGAGTTGTGGTGTTGTCTTACCGCGTACTACACGTGCGAAAAATGGCTATCACCTCTTTGCAATCCTTTCGTGATTTGTTGCTCTCAGGAGACGAAACATCCGCTCTGAAATGTTTCAGCGACTTAGATAAATGTTCGATGGTACAATCAGATGTGGTAGATTTGGCTAAGCTGCCTCGGGATGACCTTGGAACGAGCTTAATACCAGACGACATCCCTGCTAAGCCTGGAAATCCTGTGGCGCTGAAATCAACTGGAAACGGCAATTGTTTGTATAATTCGGTCTCACTACTCCTTTGTGGCGACGAATCTCGCAGTGAGTGCTTGCGTATTCTTGTTGCTGGAGAGTTGTATTTCAATGCTGAATATTATGCCAATCACGAAATTTTTCGAAATACCGCTATAGAACTTCCCGAAGTGCAGGAGTCAACGTTATTTACAGTTGCCTTGTCAGCGGATGGTGATAAGATATTAGCCGGTGGTGGCCGTAAGATTGATGCTATTAAAGCAGAGGCGTTGGCTGGCTGCAAAAATGGGGTGTGGGGTTCTTTACTTCACATGATGGCTCTTGCCTCAGTGATCAGACGACCGATATATTCTTTATATCCGGAAGTCAACTTTCGATATCGGCCATTGATGCAAAACCTCCTCAATCCACGAGAAGCTAGAATGAATGGTGAAGTGGTACCTGTCTTCTTACTGTGGTCAAGAGAGGGTAGCCTGGATAATCGACCGAATGCATGGTTCACCCCGAATCACTTCGTTCAAGTCATATGGATAGCTGATGCGTTCTCTGCAGCCTTACAAGTAAGAAAAGATGAAACAAATAAAAGCACAGGCTCCAAACAGGGAACTATTTTGTCATTTTTTAAGTCGTCACCAGCAAATACCACAAAACCAGCAAGTTTAAGCAGTGGAAAAGCCAAGAATTCACCTGGGGCAGGGGAAGAAAAAAGGAACGACGAGAAGAGAAGTGCAGAGAATGAAGAGCTTAACGAAGGGACTGCTAAGAAATTTAAAACTGCACCTAAACGCAAGTTCCTGCCACAGTGGAAGGATGAATTTCCCTGGGTAGTCTTTCATGAAGACCAAAAGGTGATGACGTGCAAAATATGTTGTAGTGCACCACATGTGGCTGGCAGAACGGAATTTTTGGTGGGTTGCGGCACATTCAAAAAGGAGTCATTACAAAAACATAACATTGGTGGTGGTCATCTTCGTGCTCGAGATGCTGTCTTAGCAAAGCAAAAGCCCGTGGAAAACTCCACAATTGCACAAAGCTTTCAAAAAGGGGAAAAGACTTCTGAAGAAAAAAACCGGAAAGACGTTGCAGCCAAAATAAACACTGCTTATCTAATAGCAAAGGAGGAATTGCCCTTCAGCAAGTTTGAGCCTATTCTTGCACTTCAAAGAAAAAATGGCCTGGAAATTAGCCCAACGTACGCAAACGACAAAGGATGCAACAATTTTGTTTCTCTTGTTTGCTCCGTTATAACGGAACAGTTAGCCAGCGAAATTAATGGTAAG
The DNA here is from genome assembly GCA_014634185.1 of Astreopora myriophthalma. Taxonomy (NCBI): domain Eukaryota; kingdom Metazoa; phylum Cnidaria; class Anthozoa; order Scleractinia; family Acroporidae; genus Astreopora; species Astreopora myriophthalma. Next base: position 1,812,382 of record BLFK01000146.1, on the reverse strand, counting down.
AGTTATGTAAGCATTATGATTGACGGCGCAACAGATGCGAGTGGAAAAGAAAATGAGACTGTCCACTGCAGATTTGTCAAGGACGGCAAGCCTACAAATCGACTTGTCGGACACAAGGAAGTGGCCCATGCACATGCACAAGGTGACATGTTTGTATGTTAGACGATATTGAGAAATCCAATTTAAAATGCGTTGGGTTAGCCAAGGATAATGCTAAGAACACCTATTGTGTATATGTTGTGGTTCAATTTTAATTAAATTTTATTTTCCTTCGTTTTCAGACACGATAATGTATGAAGTCATAATGGGTTTGAAACAAAGGAAAATAAAATTTAAACCAAGGACAAAATTGAAGCGCAACATATTCACCTATTGTGTTAGAGTATACTGTCCACCGTTACAGTTAATTAAGTAAGGCATTTGATTACCTGTAAATCTGGTGGGGTGAGCCAGCACACTGACAGACTGATAGGATACGCCAATACCTAATCCTTGAACATGCGATGTGGACGTAAGAGGAATGTTCGAATGAATACCACACCTTGGGCATTAACGATGATTTTATAAATATTGCGTGAAAGTCGTGATAAGAAAAACTAATTAAATAGCCTATTTAATCTTAAAGGTATCCTGGAAACTGTGAATGGTGCATTTCACGCGAGCGGCATTCATGCCTGGAAAGAGAAACTGGTGGGAATGGGCGCAGATGGTGCTTCTGTTAACCTGGGAAACAAAGGAGGTGTTGTAGCCTTGTTACGACAAGAAGTACCTCACCTAATCGACTTCCATTGCCTTCCACATCGCCTTGAACTGGCCTTACTGGAAATGCAGAGAAGTTGCAAGCTTGTTGAAACCGTCTATGAAGTTCTCCAGCTAATATGGAAGACCTACCACTATAGTCCCAAGAGTACGCGTGAGCTGCAGACTGTGGGAAGTGAGCTTGGCGTGAATGTTTTAAAGCCCACACAAGTAAGTGGAACAAGGTGGCTTCCTCATATCAGTCGGGCCCTGAAAGTGATGATCGAACCAGGGAAAGAGGGATCTGGCCAATATGCTGCAGTGCTTTCGCACATGGAACACCTTAGTGCAGCATCAAAGAATGCAGATATCAGAGGGCGGGCCAAGTATGTCGCAGACAAAATGAGGAGCATTCAGTTTTCTGCTTTCTGTCATTTTCTGACAGACATGTTCGAGATCATAGCTAAGTTAAGCCTTAAGATGCAACGCAATGATCTCATCCTTCCGGTGGCAGTGTCACTTCTTCATGAAACAGTGGCCAACATTGAAGCCTTGAAGATCCGCCCTGTACCAAATGGACATTTGGCACAGTTTATGAATATGCTTCAGCATTCTGGAGTCAAGGATGAGCTTCAATTTCAAGGCATTACACTGAGAGGGTCGCTCGATGGCAAACCAAAGAGAGGAGATGTGCGCACTGGCCGCTTTCAGTCAAGGGTGAACGAAGCCATTGGATTGTGCCTGACTGGGCTTGAAGAGAGGTTTGGTTCCCTGATGAATTCAGCCTCCAACTCGGAATCCACCACAAAGTATGGAACAGCAGACGTCATTAGGGATCTCCTCATCTTCAATGTTGATGCTTGGCCAACGAGCACAAAGGAACTGGTCGACTTTGGCAACGAGAAAATTGAACGCCTTGTCGGCTGGTTTCAACCATTATTGCAGAAGGCTGGATGTGATGTTTCTTCCATTCCCGAGGAGTGGTTCTCTCTTAAGGTTCTCGTTAATACTAGCTTAAGAGACAAGGACTATGCCAGTTTGTGGGAGACCCTGCTCATGAAGACGCCCTACAAGGATGACTTCAAAGATGTTCTCCATCTTGTGGAAATCCTCCTCGTACAACCAATTTCTGCCGCGCAGTGTGAAAGGGCGATTTCAACGCAAAACCGAATCAAAAGCAGCTTACGAGTCAATCTCGCCGTGTCTTCATTGGAAGATTTAATTCGCATTTCAGCTGAGGGGCCACCAGTAGCCGAATTTGATCCCACACCTAGCGTCTGCAAATGGTTGGCAAGGAACGGGGATGCAGGCGAAAGGCTCCGGAGGCCACATTTCCAGAGATCTTCACTGAAGTGAAGCGAATCCGTGGAAATTTGTATCCCAACGGGGATAGCAATTGACGGAAGAAAGGCCGCTTTTCAATTTGTATTAGCTAGTTAAGTAATCGTTATTTCGAAAAGGATTCTTGACTTGAAAGGTTTTCAGAGGTCAATGTATTTAGCCGTGAATTTTTCGGCTTTAGTTTCTTTAAAAGTGAGCGTTCGAGTTGGTTTAGGGTCAAGTTTTGAGATAGATAGTTGTAACTTGTGTAAATACCTTAAAATACCTTAAAAGTTAAATTCAGCGATGAATTATTCTCTATCTGGCGACTACAAGTCAATTTTGATACTTGTAAATATTAATTACAACATCATGAAATTGTGTGGAGTTTTCACAGTATTCAACCTGTGTAAGACAGACTTGAAGATCGCATGCCTCAAATCTTGTTGGTGGTGTAGTTAAGTGCCGTATTTTAGCCAGTACAAAAAGAACAAAAGTGTTTCTATTGGCGAATAATTATCTCAACATTTTTTATCGTGGCCACCGACTCCAGCCCGTGTTTTCACGAGAGATGTTTACCTTGGTTTTGTTTTAACTTTACTGAGGTGAAATTTTTAATCGTGTAAACACAGTAGCAAACCTCGGTAAATGGCGGCAAAATCAGAAGTAAGCCAAACCCAGGTTTGTCGACAGTTGAACGCCTCATCAGGCATGGTTTAGCTCAGTAACTGACGGTAACCAAGGGAAATGCAGACTATGTCGCGACATGTTGGCGACACGTTTTGAAGCGTTCAGTGAGCCAGTGAAAGAAAATGGATCGCAGCGAAGAATAAATAAAAAAAATAATAAACAGCGGCCAAAGTTCCGAATAATGTTTTCAACGGCATTGTTGTATGAAACACTTCAGTCCTGGGTTTTTACTCAAGTGAAGCTGAATTTCCCGCGTAAACTGTTAGTTGTCTACTGTTTACCTCAGTTACTTAGTTCTGTGTATAAAACAGCTTCTCATTTAACTAAGGTTAAGTTACCAAACAGCAGTTAGCAATAACCGCAGTAAGCCTCTCTCATAACACGGGCTCAGGTGGGGGACTGGTTCGAGCACATTGTGCACTATAGCACATTGATCATCGTTGCGTTTTCGTTCCGTTTCGGCGAAGAACAGATACTTTAATTGCACACTTAGTTGAATCGAGGTATAGAAAGAGGCCCCCCATATGTCTTGTACACAGAACTTAACAGGATACCAGAATAGTTCCAACTGAATGGAAATAATAAGAGAAACTCAAAGAAATCCGAAGCCTTCGCAAGAACGTTAACAAACACGCTCATTGAGATGTAGGACTCTGTTACCGTTACACGGCTTTTGTGAGTCTCTCCTTTAATGGCTGTACGTATATTGCGTTAAATAAAAACATTTTGTTGAAAGGTTAAATTTTGTGCTTTACTATAAATTAAGGTAAATTATACCCTGGGTACCAGAGGGATTGTTTTCTTTAGTTTGCGGCAAATTGAGCGGCGAAGCCGCGATCATGGCGTGGCGAGCAAGAAACCAAAAAAAAACTAACACGTGTCTTTGGCGACCAAACCTTCCCATCTGGCGACCCAAATTTTTAGGTTAGTCGCCAGATGGCCCCCTTAGGAAAAAGTTAATTTTGGACCCTGAAGAAGCAAAATTTTTTTGGTTTCTGAGAAAGGTAAGAGGTTGCACTCTTGTCAGATTTAGGCAGTTGCAATTCTAGTGTAGAAGGGACATTACAGAAAAAGTTGTTAAGGCAGTCGGATATAGTAAAAGGTGATTCATAATGTTTATTATCCACTTGTAGTTTTTCTACGTATGTGAGAGCTTGGCCGCTTCTTATTTATCAATAAATTAATATTATCCCACATCTTTTTCGTGTCGTCCGATTTGGTTAAGATGTCATTATAAAAGCAGTCACCATATATCTTACTGATAATAGTAATTTTGTTACGATATAATTTATACTTGTTTAGAAAAATATAATTTAGAGTAATAAGCCATTTCTTATATAATTTATCTCTAACTTTCATGGATTTCTGGATTACCAGAAGTAATCCACGGTTTATATGCTTTGTCTTCAATCTCGGCTTTTTTAAGTGGTGCATGTATGTTACTTATTTTATTGAAAATCTGGAGGAACCTGGTATAGCTTTCATTTACTTCATTGCATTTGTAAATAGAATCCCAGTTCTCTCTTTGTAGATCTGATTTGAAATTTTCACATTCAAAATCGTGAAAGTCTCTA
>BLFK01000146.1:1758378-1760878 GCA_014634185.1 Astreopora myriophthalma | reverse complement strand
GCCATTACTAGCCGTAATACAACAACAACTACATCCGGGATATATCTCATTCTACTGCGCAAGCCCGAAGGGCCTATGGCATCATAACATCGTTACACGTGCTGACACACAATTTTGCCGCAAGTCAAGAAACCCTTCATTTTCACAGTGGCGCTTTTTCCTCTGGTTGTAATATTACCGTAAATTTCAATTATTAACCATTACATTTTCTGGGCGTTGTTTGGGGCGATTGTTGTAAATTTCAGTAATATTCTTAACAATGCCATGTACACTTAGATGCGTCATTTGCCAATAAAGTGGTTATTTGTTTTCCACCGGTTTGAGCCCCTTTTTGCTATATAACAAATCACTTAATGACTGGTCCTTTGGGGAACAATGAATTTTGTTTCCCTCAAATCTCAATGTTGATTCTCATTGAGATTCTCAAGAAACAAAATTCACTGTTCCCCTTGGGACCAGTCATTAAGTGTTGAATGTCATTGTCTTTATAAACAGAGTTTAATTTAGTTGGCTGTTACAACTTACATGTATGATATTTTTATGCACAAACAATATTTACATTCAAATACAATAAATAATTCAGTGTACTACTTATATTTTCTCTGATTAAATTGGACATTTTTCTTTTTACTTTTATGAATATATTTTCCTGTCATGTATAAAGTTATACAACAATAATCTTAAGTTTACACAAGCACTTTTTTCAATTTTTCAGTTTTACTGGGGGTAATGATATCTCTCTAAAAGTGGAGCAAAGCCCAAAAGGGCCATTTTGAAAGATACATGTCCTTGGTCCCTTTTCCACTTGTTCTGCTGCTTCTTTCTTTGCCAATTTCTTTCCCATAATATGTACGGAGTGCAGACCTTAAAAATGCAGGCCACATTAATATAAGGTACGGACAGATCCTAGAGAGTCAGAAAACAGGACACTGAAGCAGTTGCAGCAAGAGCAAAACCCCAAGTTAGTACCAATCGACGTTCAAGAGTTATTTGCTTTTTTACAAAACACTGACAGGTCATGTATTGAGTTCATTTGGAGTTATTTCTATTTGGCAGTAATATTGTAAACAGTGCAATTGTTTATCCAGTTGCAACAAAATGCAATTCATCACATTTTGCCTAGTATCCTTCTTAAAATAGTCCTTGTGACGGCTGTTGAAAAGAACTTCACTCCAAAGCGATGTTATTTTTTCTGTCTCTTCTTCAGAAAAAGTTGTCGTAGCTTTTGCACTTGCTGGTGACTTGCCAACAGGGACAATTTCGCCCACCACTTTGTCACAACAACACTTAAGTTTCCTCCCTTACTCAGTAGAAATTTGTCACAAAATACGTCATTTTCTCTCGATTTCGGCTGCAATTGTCGCACTACGACATTTTTTCTGCCCTACACGACAATCGTAAGCGAGTTGTAGGTTTGATTTAAACAAAACAATTCGAGTCATTAAGGCCTGTCGTAAGCTTGTCGCATGGGCAAAATCGTACCGTCGATCACTTGACTCTGAAGATGGCTTCCGCACAGGTTGTCGAAACGTCAGTCAACAACAACAGTCCTTCTCAGGACTCCAGTCACCCAGATGATCATTTTCAATCGAGGTATGTTGCTCCTGGGTTCAAACCATTTTCTTAAAATCGTACCGTGTAAATTGGCCCCTAAAGTCCTATAACAAGCATCAAGAGTTTCATGTTTCCGGTTGGGTAGCAATGCATCGTGGCACATTGAGTGAGCACCAACTCTAGAAGAACCACCATTATAAGATTTCTCACTCGAGTGTTTCGACCAGTTTAAAATTCTCTCTCCTTATGTCTGCAACTCTCTCTTTCGAAGAGGTGCAGACATGGTGAGTGGACGCTTTAAAGACTTAATTTATTGAAAGAAATGATTGTGAAGTGCAGGTTAGACATGAACTGAAGAAATGATCCTCACACTTTCTGGACAATTTAAGCAATTGTCTCTTATGTGCACTTGAAAAATTCAAGTGACTCCAACGGGATTCGAACCCACGATCTCTGCGATGCCCGTGCAGTGCTCTTACCAACTGAGCTATGAAGCCACACAGTTGAGAGCAGGTCAATTTGTTGGGCTCATGCGTGTTTTCCCGTGAAAGGAATGGTGAATGAAAGAAATGATTGTGAAGTGTGGGTTAGACATGAACTGAAGAAATGATCCTCACACTTTCTGGACAATTTAAGCAATTGTCTCTTATGTGCACTTGAAAAATTCAATTGACTCCAACAGGATTCGAACCCACGATCTCTGCGATGCTGGTTCAGTGCTCTTACCAACTGAACTATGAAGCCACACTTCGCATTTCTTTCTGGACAATCATTTCGTCAGTTGATTTCTAAAACGCACTTCATAGTCATTTCTTTCATTCATTCCTTTCAAGGGAAAACACGCATGAGCCCAACAAATTGACGTGCTCTCAACTGTGTGGCTTCATGGCTCAGTTGGTAAGAGCACTGCAATGGCATCGCAGAGGTCGTGGGTTTGGATCCCGTT
>BLFK01000146.1:1743378-1745878 GCA_014634185.1 Astreopora myriophthalma | reverse complement strand
CAAACTAATTTAACAGAGAAAAAGCTTCTATTTGTTCTCAAAGGCAGTCGAACAGTTACTGCAGAGAGCTATCTGTTTTTCAATTTACTACTAAAAGCGGACATACAAGAGGAGGCTCCACCTAATCTGCAAGAATAAAGATGGTATCTTGCAAGTAGAAGAGCAAGATCAATAGCTGTATAAGTAGGGACTTTTGACAGCCCCATCAAATGAAGATTTGACGGAACAAAATCATTCCCAAGGCCCTTTTGAAAGAGGAATTGTTTAACATCTTTCCAAAAACCTTGTGTTATGGAACAGCTCAGGAAAAGATGAGTAATAGTCTCTGTTTCGTGTACACAAAAGCAACATTTATCTGATTGTACAAGGTCGATTCTCTTCAGAAAATCATTTGTGACAATCCTCCGATGTAAGAACTTCAAATGAAAGGATCTTAATCGGGCAGATGACGTACATTTGAAAGCGATTGTGTATGCTACCTTTCAGTCTGCATCATAGTCATTCTGAACAAGAAGGTCCCTGAGCCACTTTCCCTGGCTCTTGATGGATGGGGGATTTCTTTTCTTCAGAAGAGAAGTGTAGATAAAATTATTGACCTTGCGTTTGGAGAGAAGTTCAGTTAAAGTTAATCCTTTCACAATATCCCTGTCCCATGACGGAGTACTATGCAACAACAACAACAACAACAACAACAACTTTATTTGTATCCAACATTAATACAATAAGAATAAAGAAAATAAATTAACAAACATATACAGGAATACTAGCTGCCCCAAATAGCCATAGGGGCTAGAAAATAAAGGGCAGCTATACTTAGGTAATTTCTTATGTAATAATTTGGGTCAGATATAACATACACACACACACCCACATCCACACACACAGAAACATGCTCATTCAAGGTCAAGAACACTATGAATATCAGAGTAAAAAACAATGGAAGGCTAGGAGAATTATTAATATTTTTCGAGAAAAATTAACTTAAGGTTTTTCTTAAAACGTTTCAGAGGAAGAAGCTTTATGTCATCACTTATATCATTCCAGACTTTAGAACCCAGAAATCTTATATTGAAGGTTCCATAATTTGTTCTGCCTTTTGGAATAGCATAAGTCATTTTGCTAGATAATCTGGTATTATAATTATGTATCATCCTAACAGAATTAAAGTAGAAGTAAAATACAGGAGGTAAAAGATTGTTGTGAAACTTGCACATAAATACTGCAAGTTGAAAGGTTATAATATCAGACAACTTTGCAACATTTAGATCTTTAAATAAAGGACTTGAATGTTTGTTATAGCGAGAGAAAGTAATTATGCAGCTTCCTCATAGAGAAAGCTAGAGAAAGTAATTATGCAGCTTCCTCATAAACGATTTTACAGCTGAAAAAACTCCATAGAATTCTAACCATTTCAGTTCTTCAAAATTGGTCCTCAAATCATCATACCCAAGGAGAGTACCATTTTCGTCTAGTAAATGAGAAATTTTGCTAATACTGTAATGTCTATACCTAAGGTCAGCGGTGTCACATACGGAGGCTGAGGTTAAAAAAATAGTTTTCGGAGCACATGATGTTGTTGTTGAAATCATCATCGTTGCTGATGATTAAAAGTTGTGTTATTGGAACACGGAACTAATCTATTGGCATGGATATTATAAATACCATGGCTCAACCAGTGTTTATGGAATACGGGCTGGTCATTTATTCGAATTAGGGAGTTGTACCAGATAATCTGATCACCAATGTTTGCATCTGTAGTGGCCGGGACATTAGAAAAATGTAACTCCGCCCAGGTTTCTAGGACCTCACCAACAAAAGGGTTAGTTATCCCTAGCATAGGGATGTTGTCTTTTTGAAGGTTACACAAGAAAATTGCTTCACCTCCTTGTTTCTTTAAACTTTCATCAAAAACAAATTTCCACTTCCCCTTATTTGTCAGATCAAGGTATTTTTTGATCGAGGAGACTTTAAGAGATTGATTGAATGTGTTTTTATCGATCATCTTCAGGCCGCCCTCATCGTAGTCCTTGGTTATGAGCATTCCTTCAATCTTGTCACCTTTACTGTCCCAAAGAAATTCGAAAAGAACTTTACTGACCTTTTGTAATGCCTCCATGGAGGTGGGTGGGGGCGTTCTGGTTTCCCAGACAAGTTGGGAAACCAGAAGACTTTTAATGAGAGTGATTTTGCCAATTAAAGTAAGCCTTCTGAACTGCCATAATGTGATCACATTTTTTATTTTCGTAGTCCTTTCGTCATAATTGGAACAGAGCATTACATTTCTGTCTGCAGCAAACCAAATGCCCAATGCAAAAACTCTCCCCTTGACAACAAGATATCTTGCTTGTTACACTGTATTGGTCCCCATTCTTTTGCGGAACCCACCCAAAGCACTTTTGTTTTCTTGTAGTTTACCTTAAGCCAAGAGATCATTTGAAATCTGTCCAAAACCTTTGCTGCGTGTAGAAAGGAGACGTCTGAGCCATTGAGTATTAATGTC
>BLFK01000146.1:1733378-1738378 GCA_014634185.1 Astreopora myriophthalma | reverse complement strand
CTAGAGTGCAGATCGACAGTGAGACCTTTTGCACAGATAGTACAACCGTACTGAAGTATCTTCAAAATGAGATGAGACACTTCCAGGTATTTGTAGCTAACGACGTACAAGCGATACGAAATGAGGCCTTTCCTACTCAGTGGAGGTACGTTGACAGCAAGTCTAATCCAGCTGACGACGTATCACGTGGTTTGAAAGGCTGTGAACTATCTACCCAACAATGCCGGATTAGGGGTCTGGACTTTCTACGATTACCTGAAAGCGAGTGGCCTACACTGCCGTCTGACTTGTATGGTGGCCCAGCATTATCATAGTAAAATATGTAAGTGTTTGAGGAGAAAAGAATAAAAAATGGAAAGGAACGAAAAATATAAGCAATCAAAATAGAAAAAAGGAAGAAAAAATTAATATTGTAATAAACATTAATGATATAAAGTAAAAAAATATTTGTTGACAAATTGAAAAGTAAAAAAAATAAATAAAAATAATTTAAGCACTAATAATATTTAAAAATATACATATAATTGAAAAAAAGAAAACTTTGAAAATCAACATCGTAAATCAACATTAAAAATACAACATTGAAAATCAATGTTGGAAATCGACATAAGAAAAAAGAAACCAAAGTCATTTCCACGTGGCCTGTCGTTATCCTAGACCAGGATGCTTTGCAGGCATATTCAATATATTTCAACCCTTAGAGAGGTGATTAGAAGCTCCTGATACATCAGGGTTGTTTGGACGGTACTTCTGCAATATATCTGCAGTATATGATAAGCAAAGTGTACATATTGTGAGCACGAGAGAGGAAAACAAAAGGGGGACAATGCATTGTTCATAAGCCAGTGCAGTGGCCCATCATTCTCGTAGCCCGTGAAGACTTTAATTGGCAGACTCCACTGGAGCTTGAGACCTGGGTGACCCATATTGAAGAGAAACCACCCGAGAATTATATAGTCCAACGGTTTTTCAAACATTATGTAACTGACGATGATGTTTGTAACATCGAAACATGTCTTTTAGATTAAAAAATGTCGTAATCTATATAAATCTATATAAATAACGATTTGCTTTCTGCCGTCTCGACCCTTTCGCCCGAGAATTCCATTCGCCAAACAGTATGTCCCGCGTCCAAAATGAGTAGAATTTGGAATCCTGACAGGCCACGTGGAAATAACATTGTTTTTTTCTTATGTCGATTTCCAATGTTGATTTTCAATGTTGTATTTTCAATGTTTATTTTTAACGTTGATTTTCGATGTTTATTTTTTATGTTTATTTTCATTTCACTCCTCACGGGAGATATGAACTCACTAAATTTTTTCAGGCTTCTCCTTTCCAATTGCTTAAATTGGAAAATTAACTGCGATGATCATTCTTCACTTTTTTTTATTTTCAATGTTGATTTTCGATGTTGATTTTCAAAGTTTTTTCTTTTTTTCAATTATACGTATTTTTTAAAATATTTTTAGTGCTTAAATTATTTTATTATTTTTTTTTACTTTTTAATTTGTCAACAAATATTTTTTTACTTTATATCATTAATGTTTATTAAAATATTTTTTCTCCCTTTTTTCTATTTTGATTGCTTATATTTTTCGTTTCTTTCCATTTTTTATTCTTTTCTCCTCAAACACTTACATATTTTACTATGATAATGCTGCGCCACCATAGACTTGGACGAAATTCCCGTTGACAACCCTGAGGTCAAGAAGGTCCATGTGCACGAAATTATCGTCAGCGAAAGATCTGATGTTTTGACTAGATTTTCATGGTTCTCTAATTGGCACAAGATCAAGAAATGTGTTGCAAGAATAAGATCGCATCACGTTGTTGTAGCGTTGCTCAACACTGATCCCTCAAGGCTGCAGAGAATTCAAAGAGCCAAATGAGCATGGTGCTTTCCAAGGAACCAATTTTGGTTTGAAACCCTCCTCAGTGGAAGCTTTGTTGAAGAATGGTGGAAGGAAAATTTCCGTATCACGCGGAACACGTTTCGTTTCATTGTATGACTAGTTGGCCCTGACTTAGCGAAGAAGATACTAACATGCGCAAAGCTGTATCGGTCAAAAAGAGAATTGCAGTAGCACTTTGGAAATTGGCCACGGGTGATACTTACCGGTCAACATCCCCACAATTCGGTGTAGGAAGAACAACTGCTTTGAAGGCCAAAAAAGAGTTCTGCAAAATATTGGCCAAAAGGGCAGGGGTGTTCATAAAATTTCCAATCACAGAAGCTGAAGCAACAGTAAAAATTTGTTCCTTTACTAACAAGTCATCTTTTCCTCAAGTAGTCAGAGCTATTGATGGAACTGCCATTCCGCTCAAAAGCGTACTGCGAAGAGAAAGAGTAGAGTATTTTAATCAGAAACAAGATTATTCTATAGTTCTTCAAGGTGTAGCAGATGCATCCTTTAGGTTCCTTGATGTAAGCACTGGCTACCCTGGCAGCATTCATGATGCTTGCATCCTATGTATGAGCCGTCTGCACTGGAAGATTGGTTAAAGGGACCTTTAAAACAGAAAGGGCCAGTCGAGGTTGGGCCTTTGCTTGTTGGTGATTCTGCATACCCTCTATCACCTTGGCTTATGAAACCTTTCAAACAAACGGCTACTTTAACAGAGAACAGGTTCATTATAACAAGGCTCTCAGTCAAGCCCGAGAAGTCATTGAGCAAGCTTATGGTGTTCTGAAAGGTCGGTGGAGAAACCTCCTTAAGCCCATGGAAGAGCACATTTCAACAGCGTCCATCACAATAATGGCATGTTGTGTTCTTCATAACATCTGCATAAATGTCGGTGATCCTACAGAAATTGACCCCCAATGTGATGAAGATAGTGGTAGTGTAATCATTCCTGATGGTCATGAACAGATGGGAACCAGTGATATAAGAAAAGCTATTATGGAGTATATTTAGTCAATTTCAGAACCCTACTCGCAGGACCTGAGCTTTAATACTTGATACATATTTGGATCCTCTTATTCAAATGTTGCAAGAGTTAGTCAAAATGTTTTCATTTTCCTTTGTTAAGGTGGACTAGATTCCACATGTATACTTTCAAGGTGCTGGTTTACATAAATAGGGAAGATAACCATGTTTTCTATACGCTTAAGTTTCTAATAACTCAAGTGTTCTCACATTAAAAAAACTAGTTCACATTACTGAAATGTAGAGCAGCCATGAATGTGAAACAGGTTAAAACTTTGCAAACAAAACTCCAAAGAAATCAAAAAGTTTTCATTTACAACTCAACCAGCTTTGAGAACATATCTAAACAACACTTATTAGTGATTAAAATTTTGTCCACCAGAATTTCTGAACTGCATGTTAAGGTTACAAGCAAATTTACTCTTTTCATATAAAGTTATATTAGCAAAGAACCAGTAATATGGAAATTTCCAGTTTATTCCTTGGTCTTTGCAATGTCCTTAAGGATATTGCCCAGCACTGAAAGGGCTTCCAAAGAAAATTTCTGCTGGGCTTCTCGAGCTTGTTGCTCCATTTCCATCATTTTGGCCAAAAACTGCTGGTCCTTTTCTTGGCTCTGTTTAAGGAAAGAGAGGGTGGCATTGGTCTCATCTTGTGCGGAATCCGTTGATGCGCCTTTCCCTTTTTTGCATTTGCTGTTGGTCTTAGCACACTTTGGGGCAGCCTTCTTCCTTTTGACCCCACTTGATGACTTGGATTGGAAATAAGTTCCTGACGATGCCTCTGACCGTACTTTTTTTGAAGCGTGAAATATCTCGTTATCCAAAGCACTTTTCTCCACTTCGTCTTGGTTCAAACTGACATCGCTACTTTCAAGGACATGCTGTGGATCTACTGATTCTCTTCCCCCAAGCACTTCATCCATCTCATGAAAATTTTGGGCAATAAACTCTTTTGGATCACTCTGCTCATTAAAATCAGCATCTTCATTTGGTTCTCTACGTTTACCAAAGCCAGTAGAGCACAGTTTGTCCTTGACCATCTTGTATTTTTTGGTCAAGTTAGCAAGTTTAACCTTACATTGCTTTAGGGTCTTCTCGCAAGACACTTGCTGCTTTAAACACCTGCTACGTAACTCTTCAGCCACCTCTTGCCACTCAGGGGAGGAATAAGCTTTATATTTTAACCTCTGTTCGTTTTCCCCGTAGACTTCTATCAGGAGTTTCTCCTCAGGTTCGGACCACCTGTTCTTTTTCTTTTCGGTGGCTGCAGCACCGTTACATGTTAGTTCTGCTAATACTGATCTATATGCTGACGACACGACATTAACTTGTTCCGTCAATTGGATGGATATGGATCGTCTACAAATTTCTTTAAACGCAGCAGTTTCTGAAACGGTTCATTGGGCCACAGCCAACAAGCTTCCACTTAATGAGAAGAAAACTAAAGTTCTTACCATCTGTGGTAAACATCTTTCCAACAGAATTCCGAATGACATTAATGTTTTTGTTAGAGCGATTTTCAATTGAGTGTCGTAAAACCAAAACCAATTAAATTAAAAACCAATTACTCAGCCAAACAAACGCACACCTAAAACCAAACCAAAACCAAAACCAATGTAATTATCTAATTACTTTCGACACTCAATTGAAAACCGCTCTAATGGATCGCAACTTGAAAACGTACAATGTGCAAAGCTCCTAGGTTTGGAAATTGATAAGGAATTGACATTTCATTCGCATGTTGATAAGTTATGCAAGAAACTATCTCAGCGTATCGGAATTTTAAAAAAGATTAGACATTGTCTGCAAATTAAGCATAGAGTTCTCTTTTATAATGCTATTATTAGACCAGTAATGGATTACGTAAGTGTTATCTGGTCAAACTGTGATAAACATTGTCTAGATCGTGTTTTAAAGCTACAAAAGAGAGCAGCGAGAATTGTCATTGGTGCTGACAGTTATGCACCCTCTGTTCAGTTGTTGAACATACTCAAATGGATACCTTTCTTCGAGAATGCTAAATTAGCCAAGTGTTGTATCATATACAAGCGTTTGCAAGGTCACGTGC
>BLFK01000146.1:1718378-1730878 GCA_014634185.1 Astreopora myriophthalma | reverse complement strand
GGTCTAGAGGCAAAGTTCTCAGAAACACATACGTGGAATGTCCTGTTTTGTTTGAATTGCCACTGGACGATACAGCGCTTTCCCATATTGGAATAAGAGAATAAATGAATATATTTACCTGAATTTATGTAGACACGTGCGTATTACAAGAGGTCGGGAAGGGAGAATGTTCAATATTCCGGTGGGCAGAAATCCACTCGTGACGTCACAGAAAATATGGCGCAACCAAAATGGCTGGCGTTTCGAATTTGCATCAGCCTTTTCCCGCTGAAAACGCGCTCGCTTTAAAAAAAGAGTTACGATTCGGGATACTAAAAACGTGTACTTTATGACTATGTGACCAGAAAAATTAGCGTTTTGGAGGTTTACATGCCCTTTAAGGGTTCTTTTAGAGGCTATAAAATAACAACTACAAAATGGACAAACTTCGTACGACTTCCATCATATAATTTTATATTTGAATAGACATTTTGCCAAGAAAATCAAACGTTTTGAAAATTTAGTTTGGTCTGGCGCTTTGTTTACTTATGGGGTCACGCGAGGTTTCATGATTTACCGCAATTATATGTAATTTCAAAAATCGTTTTCTTAAAAGTGCGGCAGTTTATTTTCGATTTTTTTTTTTTGGATACGTGAACACGTGAAGAAAGGTGCATGAAAGATCTCCAAAAGGCTGGAGCGTGGAGAAAATTTTAGCTTGGAAATTATAAGCAGTCAAAGTTGGTTAATTTGCATAAATGACTTCTCACGGTTTATGCTAATTAGCAGACAACTCGTTACATAAATTCACTTGTTTAACATGTTCAGTTAATATTTTGTAAAACATTAGAGATATTTGAACTATCTTTTGAGAGTACATGATGACAGAACACAATACATTTAGCCCGAAGAGTGACTTGATAAACACAGTGGTCACGTATTAGCATTTAAGCAAAATAGACAATAAACGTGTTGTATTAAAATCGAAAAGATAGTTTTCATTGTAATGCATACTCCTCTACTAAAGGTAGCTCATCTATTGCAAAGGAATAAACATTGCACACAATGCAATGCAATGAAGCTGTATAAAAATCATAATCCCTTCATAAGCACTTCATTTCTCTGCAACCATGAGTGATGCCGGGTTAATGATGTCTTGCTTTTTGGCTTGACGGACTCAACTTGTGGTCCATTCAAAAATGAAACTCTTATTGTTTCCCTTTCAAGTTGTACTCTGGACATAACCTCTCATTTAACTAGTCTCGGGGTTAGTTTAAAGCGCAGTGCGCAAGATCAATCAAATCTTAGTGAGGCAGACCTTATTCTAAATCGCGCGGGTCGGTTTGGAGCTGATCCCTCAGCTATGACAATTTGTGTGAAACACAGAAGAGAACTGACCTTTGACTGGCCTGGAACAAAGTGCACAACGTGCAGCTATCCCTTTCACAAAGGTCCACGAAGACAATTAAAAAGTCTTCAAAGAATACATTCAAGCATGTCTACGGAGATATTCTATCGTTGTCATAAAGTTGTTCCTATTGGTTCTGGTAAGTCACTCTTATTATGCCTAGTAGAAATGAAGTTATTCCTTTTTACCATCCCATTCAATATCTTTACGGCCCTTTACTGATGACCAAAACATATTTTTGCAGCAATAAATTATTTACTGACTGCCGACTATCATTTTACCAAAAAGATGACAAGTCCCATGTAAACAAGGTATTTCATAACTGTAATAATGTAGTGTTTTTACCATGTTCCACTTTTCGTGCGGTCTTGCGATGAAAACAGGAAGCCCAAGATCCATGCTCTGAAGCTATCGCAAGATAATCCCTTAGAATTATACAGAACATTTTCCGTTTGTATTTTTGGTCCATTTTTAGTATAGAATGTCCATAGTTATTATCATAAATTGAGAAAAAATAATTCAGTGTGGTATGCTTAGGATTTTGACATCATGATAACCCCTTTAGCCAAGTTGGTGAAAAATAAACCTTTTTTTTTCTTATCTCTGTCAATGAAAACTAGAACTGCAAGGAGTAACGCTACAATACGTTATCTAGTCCTCTAGTTTAACCATCACTGAAAACTCGTCTGCCTCCACAAGCACTGCTGGTCAGCGTTCCACTTCCAATGTGGCAGGTGATTGCATCTGACATTCAATAAATAACTGCTTTGAGTGAAGATAAAATAATAAGGCTGTTGATGTCTATTGTTCTGTTGTTTTAGTAGCCACCCCAGTTAGTTTTGTATGTGGCTATCTGTTGTCACGTGATGAGGCTGCTGTAATGATAGCTTTCTGCTGTTCCTGACTTGTTACAGCATAATGTGATGTTCTATAACAATGTGTTTAGTATTTTTGAAGGTGTTATTTAAAGGCGAAAACAAGTACATCTCTCATAGCCAGCATTCCCTCTACAAGCCATCTGATGCGATCGGGCATGGTATACTTCAAGCGGTTTGAATTTGCAGTCAACTTCAACTGTTCCTACCATCTCAATTTCAAGTGATGAACAGGTAAAGTGATAAAACATAAAATTGCCGTCTATTCTGCAATAACACCAAGTTGCTGTTTTTGGTGTTGTCGTTGTTGTATGGAATGATGTTGTTATGATTTAGTTTTGTTTGTTTGTCATTATAGGAATTATCAAGTTCATCTCTCGTTGGAGCCAATCCTGTCTCTACAAACCTTGTTCAAAAGCGCACAACTTCACAACCCACTGTTTCGTTTTTCTGAAGAGGTAAGAATTCATTTTGTTACAGTACAAGTTAAATTGATAGTGTTTAATGGATGTTTGTTACAATTTTTATTATATATAATAACAATAACAATGATTAGCTAATATAGCGCATACTACGAGTCAGTTCTAGCTGCTTAGTAAAAAAGGAAAAGGATACAGAAAAAATATTATTCAAATTATTGATTATTACTTTGTGTACAATATATATATATATATATAGATTTTTATCACAGCTGTGTAAATTCTAGTGCGCTGATTGGCTGATTAGAGTGTGTCAATAAGAGGACATTCACAGTGCTGACACCATCATACTTATGCGTGCGCTCAATTGAAAGAAAAAATTGTTTTTCTTCAAAGTTTTTCAACTAAAATGAGATAAAATGCAGATGTTTTTCGTTCGTCAAGCCTCTTATTGCAGCACTCTGACACCAGAAAATGTTAAAAACTTTACAGTGAAATCATTTGCTGCACTTGTGATTCCACTTTGGTTTTGAACATTTTCTGATGTCAGAGTGCTGCAATAAGATGCTAGACGAACTCAAAACCATCTGCAATTTGTTAAATGTTACTATTAATATTTTGAATTTTAATCTGGGCAAATTTAACCACAACTTGTAGGTAACATCTGAAAGTTACGTGGTCTTATCAACTGCAACATGTCTTCAGACCAGTGCAAGTGACGACGGTGAAATGGTATCTTCTCAATCCTCTCAGTCCTATGAAAGCTCGGCCAGCATGCAAGAACAAGAAATAAGCACTTGGCAAGACGAAAAAGAGGAGCAGAATTCAAAGAGAATGACACTGAATAGTGCTTTCAGTGCTTTGTCAGATGGACGTGTCAGTCCTCTCCAGTCCACTTTAAACACAGAATGGGGGGACATCTCCAATACACAGCAAAAGTATTATCTATGAAAGGCAAAAGAAATATTTCAGTCCACACTATCAATAATAAGCCCTGGACAAGAAGAACAACTTTGGAAATCTCTCAGGCAAGAACCGAATCTTGTTGGATTGGAAGAAGAGGGATCAGCATCTTCAAAGCCAAAACAGTTTGACATTGAATCAGACTTAATCAATACTTTAGTCAAAGCCCACAATGAGGCGCAGTCCTGCAAATGAAGAGACAGATTCTTTCATTATTTGCAAATGATTTTAGCCGATCACAGATCCAAAGAATCTTACCTGGTCTGTCAAAGTGGCGAATTAATCAAGCTCGTGAACACGCGACCAAGTCAAGACGAGGGCAACCTGTAATAGAGAAGACAATTTTTAGAGCACGAATCAATGCAGAAAAAGTAGATCGTTTTCTGGATTTCATATCACGACCAGAATTTCTTCAAGATGTTGCTTTTGGCACAAAAACCATGAAACTAGACTCAGGTGACCGTTTGACTATCCCTGCTGTTGTAAGAATGCTAATCCCTACAAGAATCATCGAACAGTACATGGCATATTGCAAACAACAGCAATTCCAACCAGCTGGAGAATGTTCTCTTTACAGAATGCTTGACGTATGCAGTGCCTTGATGCAGAAATCACTCCAAGGTCTTGATAATGTAACTGCGGAAGGGACTGAAGCTATTGACAGCCTCATAGGCATCGTACAGACATTGGCTGAACATGGAGCTGACAAATCCTGGAAAAAGATAGAGGAAAAGAAGCTGAAAGAGGCCAAACGATAC
This sequence comes from Astreopora myriophthalma, assembly GCA_014634185.1. Classification (NCBI taxonomy): domain Eukaryota; kingdom Metazoa; phylum Cnidaria; class Anthozoa; order Scleractinia; family Acroporidae; genus Astreopora; species Astreopora myriophthalma. The sequence continues at coordinate 1,726,476 of BLFK01000146.1, read as the reverse complement.
CTTAAGACTGACTTCAAGACACATGTTGAATGGCAATCAAACTGTGCAGACCATTGTTGCATTTTCTCGTTAAGTGACCCCAAGAAAGAGCAGTATCAGAGCACATGTTTGCAAAAGCACGACATCAACTGCGACCACTGTGCCTCCATAGATGATTGTTTACGAGAAGTTGAAGAGAAAATCAAAAGCACGCAAATAGATGAAGAACAGAGAAGCAGACTCAAGTTCGACTTCGACCAATCTAACGCAGCCATTCATGCATGGAAGGCACATTTGCTGAGAACTGTTATACAGGACAATGCAAAGAAAGATGCAATGAGAAATCTTGACAAGGAGACTTGCTTGACAAGTATCGAGAGAGCATGTCAGAATTTTTTGGTAAGCGTGGTTTAAGCTGGCACATCAGTGCAGTTGTCACAAGAAACAATGATAGATATGATGTGGAGTGCTTTGTACATATTCTCGACTCATGTACACAGAACAACTATTCAGTAGCTTCTGTATTAGATCACCTCTTCCAAACGGTTGAGGTCGAATATCCGCCAATCCATAAGGCATACCTAAGATCTGACAACGCTGGGTGTTACCATAGCACGCCATTTATATTGTACCTTGCAGGTATAGGCACACACACTGGAGTATCCCTTCTTCGCTATGATTTTTCTGACCCCCTAGCAGGGAAGGACACATAGGATCGAAAAACAGCCCCAATGAAAGCCCATATCAGACGTTACGTGAACGAAAAAAATGACCTCATTTCAGCAGAGGATATGAAAACAGCAATTGAATCTCATGGAGGGCTGACAGTAGCAGAGCTTGATACCTCAAAAGATCTACCTGATGAAACTAAAATTCCTGGCATCAGCTTGCTCTACAATTTCCAGTGTGAAGGTGATGGTGTGCGAATGTGGAAAGCTTACGGCATTGGGGAGGGAGTTCTGCTAGCTAAAACGGACTTTGATTGTACGTCAAGGAATCGATGGCCTGAAAATAATTCAACCTTTTTCACCGCGTGTGAAAGACCTTCGCTCTGTTCAATCTTCATCCAGTACTTGTGAGCCACAAAAACAAATATTTGGATGCAACGAGGAGTCCTGTGTTCTCACCTTTAAGACCGGAAGGGAAGCCCAAATCACATGGGACACAGGAAATCATGTCAGAGCTCGAGTCGGTTTCCCTATACGACAGGATAAGAATGAAATGGGCTGAAACGGTGATTGGTGTCAGCACTAATACCACAGACCAGCCAACAGTTGCAGCACCTACAGATGACGCGACACTTCAATCTGAGTGTGTAATACCAATGCGATGGGCACTTAAAACGACAAAAGAAAAAAAGAGAATCAAAGCCAAAGTTAAGGCCTTTCTTATTGAGGTGAGGAATGGGATGATCAGTTAGCGGAGGAAGACATAGAAGCTATGGAATCAGAGTATGACCATCAAGACGTGTGCAATGCTGTCAATGCTGAGATCAATAGGCCCGAGCATCCAATTGAAGTACAAGAAATCAACATTTGTCAGTTCTCAAGAAATGGCAAATTGCAAAGCCTCAAGCTTACACAGCTGAGATCTATATGTCAATGTCTTGAACTTCAAATAGAGGGTAGTCTAGCTCGAAAGAAATCATTTATTGATCATCTTGATGAGCTTGTTTTGAGTTGTAGTTGTCAAAAGTAGTAATAAATATTAGTACAATAAATTTTTACTGAGCACGCAATTTGGAATAATCATTACAAATTGTCAGTATTGTCAGATTCACGCCAAGAGATAATGGTTAATAGATCGACTACTATAATTAACAATTAGACCCGTGGCTCTTGAGGGCGAAGGGTCTAATTGTTTTAGTATCACCCAACTAGTCGGACAGAAAAAGCAATAATAAAGTTAGGAAATGCAGTTGAAGAAACTTTTATTTGGGAATAAAACGAAAGAAAGCCTCACGCTTTTCGCTACTCGAGGACTACTACTAATAGTCCTCTCATAGCGTAGCCAATTGTCGTCGCAAACGCAAATAACACGTCCCTTATAAGAACGATTTTAACGTAAAGGGTACAGTACAGGTACGAGTATGATACTGGCACGATACGGGCACGGTAACTGAAAACAAATAAATTACAAACAGAGTTAAATACACCGACTAGGCGAAAAATAGGGTAAGTACAGAAAATGACAAACTGAAGGAGAATGACGAATACTTACAAGACGAATGTGACGACAGGATACTTGAGAACTTGACTTGACTTACACTAGACTTTGACTTCTTGAATTATAACTTTACTTACTTGACCCGAAACTACCACTGAACAAACTAATATTAACAAGTCAGCATTATATAGTAATATGCAAAATGAAAAAACTAACAAGTACGAAAAACGACCTACTATGACAAAGAACGCCAATGAACGAGAAACCTAAGACAAGAGCACTAATGAACATGTGAGGTGACAGAACAAAACGGTGTTACAACGATAAGACAATACTCAAAGCTAATTACGATAATGTGCATTCCTTGCCTCTACACCAATTAAAATGCAGGATTTGCATTAGTCCACGAGTTGCGTGATACTAATGATACATAATACTTTTCTACTGGACTCTTAACCATTCTCCCACACCATGAAATTAAGTACCATCTATTATAAACTATGGCATCTCATCTTGAATGTAAAATCCAAATGAACTTGCATAGCATTCTAAAATTAATATTTAGGTGCTCAATTACGTATATTGTAAAGATAATATGATGTTGTTTGTATAGATACAAATTAAAAGAAATTTGACCAAAAATATTAAAATCGTATGAAGTTTTCTTCCTGTGTACGTTTAAAACTATGAACACAATATATCTGCAAAAAGGATTTTATTTTGTAAATAACAATGCGAAGATGAACAAAATTGAAAATCAAGTGTTTTCCTTTATTTTTACAAAGTGAATTTTTCATCCAAGTCTAGTTAAAGCTCTAAAAAGATAGTTCAAATATCTCCTATCTTTTATAAAATATTAACTGAACATGTCGTAGGTGTTTTAGCTTCAAATAAACATTTTAAAGGGATTTTTCGAACCGAGTTGTCTGCTAATTAGCATAAAGCACAAGAAATCATTTATGCAAATTAGCCAACTTTGATTGCTTATAATTTCCAAGCTAAAATTTTCTCCACGCTCCAACCTTTTGGAGATCTTTTATGCACCTTTCTAGTGTTCATGTATCGAAAAAAATCGAAAATAAACTGCCGCACTTTTGAGAAAACGATTTTTGAAATTACCTATAATCACGGTAAATCATGAAACCTCATGTGACCCCATAAGTAAAGGGCTTTGGATGCATGATTGATTGAGCAAAGCCTGCATGGTTTTGTTATCGCTTGGCAATTAGCTGAAAACTTGAAGCAGCGAATCTATATGTATGCTCCTTTTTCCAAATTTCAGATTCTGATTGTTCCCTTGTACTGGCTTCAATTGTATTCACTTTGTCTTCATCCACAGATAAATGCAGTAACAAAGCTGCTTCTCCAGTACTCAGTTAACCATAGGATTTCCATTGCCTAAGGGAAATCTTGGATACAATGTTATGTTATCACAGAGCACATCATTCCTGGGTACCACAGTTAAATCTGCTTCTGCTGACAGGTTGGACTCTGTGAAGGACGCCTGGTAGCTCAAAAATAAACCAACAGGAATTTCTCCATATTTTGTCCGTGTTGTTTGAGAAGAATTGTTGCATTTATGCAAATGAGCAAAACCCATGTTTGGGTCAATAGTGGCAAGTTCAGTGTTAAAAGATGCCTCATTCTTAGGGACATAGTGTGGCTGCTTCCAGGCTTCGTAAAGAAGACATTTCACACCACCTGACCCTCTTGAACTGCTGGGCTCATCAAGCTTTGTTTTAGTGGCATACACGTCCATTAATGGCTGAGGAACTATGTTTTCGCCACCTCCTTTTCTGTGCCATTTTTGAAGTTGCGATGTACATGCCAGCTCAGGATTTTCGTCTTTTTCTTGGCATAGATCCTTAGTAGTCTTCGCTTCGAAGAGGCTAAACTTGCAAATCTTGAACATCAAGGCTGAAATATGGTTGCAAAATCCAGCTTTTCCTGCGACACACGTACAGCTACTGTCTAAAACGTCCCCCTTGAAAATACATAAGGGAAGTTTCAGTTGATGTGGGGGGTCATTCTTTCTAAAGCTATGGCAACATTTGGCTTGAAAACAAAAACAGCAGTCATCACTGGTGGCATTTATTTCCCTTAGGTATTCATCTTTGAGGAATGTCTTCGCTTTTCTCAAGGACGTTGGCACAGAATGATTTTGAATACCTGAAATACTTTTTCCCGATCTGGCTATATGCTCGTTCATTTCTGCCCTGGTGAACATAGACATCTTTTCCAGAGACGTACTCCATCCATCAGTGGGATACTTGACAGTAAGGTGTTCTTTGTTGTTCGCATCACCATATGAGGAATCCGTAACACCCGTTCTAGCTCGGATTCCAATGCGTTATTGTTTTCCCTTGGTGTACAGACCATTTGGATCAGGATCCATGATATTTTTGTCTTTCCCAGTCTTGATGTACTCTTCTACCCTGATAAAGGAATCGGATGAATATTAACCTCGAAAAAATACTCCAAGTGACTTGTAGAATAACAATAATAGCAGCGGTCGATGTCATACCTGTTCACAAGTTCGGCTTTGGTTTTGAGGCCTTTGCCCAGATCACCTCTACATCTCAACCAAAATTTAAGTTCTTCATTCTTTAATTTGGATGGCTTTCTTCCACAAAGTGACGCACCAAGAATATCTTTCTCTTCTAGAAACGATCCGCTCAACATTTTTTATAAGAAACTAGAACGCGTTGCACCTACTTTGTTTTTGTTACCATGGCCTTATTTGCCTCGCTCTGATGCCGTTGGTTACCACTCCACCCGAGCGGTCCGCCATTATGAAAGTCGTGTATCGATCATGAAGTCAGACAGAAAGCAGAGCATAATACACAGCTCATGGTACCCTTGCCCTACCCCCACCTCCTTAAAAAGAGAAAGGGTTTTCTTTTAAAACAATGCAAGTTTTTTCTTGGAATTTGTGAGTGACAAACAAAATGGTTTCCACTTCACTGTATCTGACAATTTCATAGCCTCGAGGAAGACTTTCTCCTTCAATAATAAAGGCATTGAGGTAGTTATCATATTTGGAGGCTATTACAACTTGAAGTGCGAAAAAAAAATGCTATGATGATTGACAAACAAAATTTTTCTTACCCTTCCAAACTCAGGCAATGCATTCTTCTTCCCAAATTTAGAAGAAAAAACACTGATCAGGTTTATATAAGGTACCATGGATATAAACTGAATCAAGGGAGTAACCTTTGTGGCATCCCAGTTGATCCCCAATGCATGAAATGTCTTGGCAGTCACTACCATGCAACTGAATTACCAAACTTCATATCCTTAAAAAGTGGGCCTTGATCAGCTTTGCCAAGCATTGTGTAATCAGCCTGAACAGTGGATTGATACCTTTTTGACAAAGACAATGGAAGGTTTTTAAAGTTTCTTAGAATATTCACTTGATCTTTGAAGTAGGCATGTTTTGCCTCAAAACCAATAACCTCATACACCATCATTGTGTGAGGGGACCAAATTTCAGCAGGAGGGATGGTCGATATACATGATAATATTGCTTAGGGGTTAGGTTCACTATGTGACCACACAGAGTCTTGAAGAGGATGAGGTGGTCCTTGATGGCATTATACAAATACAACAACACTAGCCTCAGAAATCTTATGGGAAAAACAAATGGACATTATTTCAATTATGCCAATGAAACATCACTTGTTTGTTTAGCATGTCGTGGCCGGATTGAATTGGAAGACAAGTATCGTAAGCTGGAGAGTGCGGATGAAAGTTCTGTTGTTGCGCATGTGGTAAGTCATCACTTCCCCATCCTCCCTTCAAAGCTTTCGCTAGTATCTAATTGGGCAAAATTTGACTTCTGAAAAATTCATTTTTCATTTCATTTTTTATCTATTTACATGAAATAAGTTGTCATGCATCTTTTATATAGATTGGTGTAAAGGAAAACAAAGGCATCACAGAGTTATATGAATGTGTAGTGTATAAATTGTGTTCCAAATATATGGGCGTTAAATTATGCAAGTTAAAATCTGTTCATTTATGTGAAACATTGTTATTTTTAGGGTAACCCAGTGGCCACCAACGAACCTCCTCCATGCACTGATGTCACTGTGTATCCAGAGGAACTCAGGTTCCTGACTTACCACTTTGGCCATACAAGGATGCACAAGAGCGAACCCATGCTGCAATGAAGTATGTGCACAATGAAGGCAGGGAAAGTCTATGGGAGCTTATGGTTGATGTTGTAGGGACCAGGCAATGGAATCAAGTCTTTGGAAGTTCAACTGCCCAAGAACAAACCTCTGAGGACATGTACTTTCTCAATATTCTTGCAGAAGAGTACAGAAAGTGTAAAGATAAGAAGATTGCAAAGACAATCAAAGGCAATGCACAAAAGCAATCAGAAAAATTTTTGATTGGAAACACTAAGGCCCACAGTAGGCTAACACTAGCAGGGAAGATGATTGATAATGTTAAATCCCGCACTGATGCTGCCAGAAGTTCATCAGGCAGCAAGTCAGCACAAAGACACAGAATTCCTCAACCCGGACACCATTGCTAGGGCTTCTTCATGTCGAAGTGTTTTGGCAGAGGGGGAAGAAACTGCTGTCCGATACTGGCAAGACTCTGTTAAGAATATGGTGTAGCAGCACCGCCTGGAGTTTCCTAACGTAGTAAAAACGATCGCATGTGTACACCCACCTGCCACGTAACTTCCGCATGAGTACCATACTTGCTGGCCTTTGTAACCTTTGCTATGATTTTGGACATTCAAATTTTGATTCATTTTGTTCTGTTGCAGAGGATGTTTCCAATGTTGAAGGAAGTACACTGGGCTTTGTTCATTTTGTGAAAAACATGAGACAATATCAAACAGTTTTGAACAAAAAAACATTTTCAAAATCAGCTGAAAGGCATTGCACTTGCAAGGAACTGTGTTTGAATTATGCATTTGGATCATGTTCAGAGGACCATCCTGATTACTGTAACGAGTTAACATCATTTTATGATGCCTGTGAAGCATTGTCCTCTGCCCTTGAGCCCTGTGAGGTGGGTATCGGATTAAAGTTTTGAGAGAAAGTGGCAGATGCTATCAGTACTCACTGGGAGTATGTCAGCTATCTGCTTCGAACAAAACATGCCGATTACTACCAGTTTGTTCTAAAGAATCTCAAACGTAGCGAATGTGTTGTTGTAGTTGATTACAAGATGAAGCTTGAGCTGGGGAAAAGGACACGTGAGATCCAAAGAGATTGGTATGAAAAGCGTGGCATCTCTCTTCATGGATTTTATGTTGTAGTCAAGGTGGAGGAAAATGAGACATCTGCAGAAGTAACTAACCTTTGGAGTGTGGATACCAAACAAGATATGTGGTTTACTCAAAGTGCTCTCGACATCTGCTTTAGTTGGGTTGAGACAGCATTCCCTGGATTTAGAGTGTATTTGTTCTCTGGTAAGTTGCCATACAAGTTCAGAACTGTAGTACAGGTAATGCACAATTATACTTAAGCAATAGAGGACTTTTTCCATGTTTACACAGCCTCATCTAAACATGAAGGGGGTGGGGGAGTTGAGAGAATTTGATACAGTTATGCAAACCTGAGGCACAAAGAAACAAGAACATTTTTTATCTCCTTTTAGTTCATTTCAGATAGTGGTCCTCACTACCATAACACAGGATTCCTTCTTTACCTGGCTGAAATCAGTGAAGCCTTCAACCTCACACTACTGGAGTATAACAACTTTGAGGCAGGTGAGGGCAAAACTGTGCTTGATACACATTTTGCCCACATAAGCCAAAAGAATGTCCGTTGGGTCCGTGTTGGCAGCAACTTTTAAACTGGTGCGTAACTCGGTGAACTAATAGTGGTAAGTCTGTCTGTTTTTTACCGTGCAATATTACAGAAAATAGTCAACCATTTTTGTTATTTCATATAGACAGGGTTAGAGTGTGTTCTTATACAGGTGGAGG
>BLFK01000146.1:1688378-1713378 GCA_014634185.1 Astreopora myriophthalma | reverse complement strand
TTCTATGACTGCCAAGCCACACTTGGTGTTCATGCCAAACCAGAGGATGCTGTGGAAGCAATGAAACAGCGAGGTATTGAACCCCTTAAAGAGAGCCAGATAAAGAGCTGGTGGCAGATATATCATCAGAAAAGAAAGGCTGCACTTGACACCCTCACTGAACAAGTAGCCTTGCAGCACTCATACCACATCAGCAGACCACTTCCAACAGTCAAGGAAGCACAGTGCATACCGCTCCAGCCTCTTCAACTATAACGTCTACTGTCCAGTCCACAGCTTACACATTGACAGAAGGAAATGCTTCACACTTGAGGAAAACTGTTTGTACTTCTTCAGCTATTCCAGAGACCATTTCAACTCCTGTGCCATCAGGAGCTGTTTCATATTTACATGGCATTCCCAGTTCCAGACAGCTGCTTCCTGGTAAAAGCGAAATACATGAAATACAAATACCTTACTGCTCGGCCATATTTCCAAACTGGTAGTTCAACAAATCAGAGTTGGTACAAATGAAACTATCCAGCATGCGAAGACAAGTGTGCTGGCGGCTGTAATACTATCCTTCAATAAAATGAGGTGTGAGACTCATATGCCGCACCAATGGCAAATGAGCATCACTAATGCCTCTTGACGGATATTGTAAACTGAGCTGCTTTTGACATGTGTTGTTTCACGTTGCGAAGAAAATTCTCTTAAAATGGCGCTTCCCCACACACAAATCTTTAAAAGATACCTGGCAAAAAAAGGAAAAATACAAACTAGGGCCTGTTCAAATGTCGTTTTATTTAACTGCCTGACAGCGTCGCGTACCCAGTGCAGCGGACACGGGATGTTGTGCACTGGAGATCGGGAAGTGTCAACCACAGGGTAGAATTCGATAGCGTTTAATTGAACACCAACTCGTCTGAATTATTGTACACATGTGGTGAAAACTAAAAGGGGAAATTACAATGCACAAGATCAAAAGAGGGGCTAAGACTAATCATAAAAGAGGCAAAATTGAAAGCGAAACTTACGTCTGATCCTGTCTAAAGGGGCTAGGGAAACTCCAGCGTTACGTAACTCCGAAAAAGATAAAACTGCTCTGTAGATCTCCTAAACTTAAGGGGCGTTCTCTGATAAGGGTACAATTCACGTGTACAGTTGTAAAACCGGTTAAAAAACCGGAATGGCTATGTACGTAACTGACTGAAACTGTGAACAATAGTACATGAAGATGGCCATAAAAACTCGATAAGTGAAACGGAACAGAAACGTATCTCACCTAAATCAGAACAAAACCAAGCTTAATGACGTAATCAAGTTCTCTTCAATCGAATGTTCATTGTTCATCACAGAGAGTGCGAGGGTTTGAAGAAAGGGATTTGAATTTGGCACCTTTTCCCTCTAGTCCAATCAGAGCCGCTCTGGTAATTATTTTCTGGCTGAGGGAAACGGCTAATGCTGCTGGAATCCTGCTGATTTTGCTATAATTTTTACAGGGACCATTACTTAAATCTAATAACTTTTTAATAACCTCAAGGTTCTGCTGTGGTTTACCCACCTAAAGACTGTTCAGGACAACAGAAAGAGGGGAGCGGCAAAGGAAGCCCAAACAAGGAAAAAGAAAGCATGCACCAAGAAAGGCCCATCAATGGTTTGTCTATTGATTTCAAGTAAAAGTAGACAACAACACAGTCACTCCCAATACCGTTTTATTGCAATTCAAAATTGTCATGATTTAAATTTGGCACTGACTTGTGCGCTTCTTTCCTTTAAGGTACTCTGTGGCTACTGCAAAAAAGAAGATGATAAAGGTGAAAAAAGATGATAAAGCTGAAACTGTAGAATGGATCCAGTGTGATAACTGTAATAATTGGTACCACAAATTTTGTGCATTTACCCCTCTTGATGACCACATGTTCTGGCATTGCACATTTTGTATTGCTGTAAATACTATGTGAAACAATTCACGAGTATTTTCAGCGGTACAGAATGTGTGTGAAATTGCTAAATATCTAGAATATGCCTTCTTCATTTGGGGAAATGAACAAACTTGGTGGGGATCATTTGCCAACAAGTACTATTACTCTTTGGAGGAGTGCTGCAATAAACTTGTTGTAAGTGCCTATTATTTCATTTAACATACTATGCAAGGCCTGTGGTCCCTAGGGCTGGGAATTTAACTTAAAATGGAGACCAAGGGTGGGAAAATTGACACTGAAAATCTGATAATGTCAAATTTCCCGTGGTCCCGCCCCCCATCCTAAGGCAAACCATTGATAGGTGCATTACCTCGAAGAGAGACTTTGCACATGTCCAACAAAATAATAAAAATAAAAATGTATATACTGCCCATTGATTTTTTAGTTGTGTTTATGACCTTGGGAAACTGAGAAGTGCAATAAGTCCATCATGGCGTTTTAAGGTAGAGCAAAGAAAACGTTCACCAATGGGAGGTTTTGCTTTTCATGATTCTTACACAATGTAATAGATAGATTTAGGCAAGCCTAAATGCGGAGCTCCTGGGTTATTTATTCTCACTGGCATTACTTTAAACTCTTTTCAGGGCTATGTAATGCCAGATTTTTTTTTGCTACCGTTCCTGCAGGAACAATTTCTCCCAGTGACTACAGGAAAGAGATTACTTAACGAATTTACGGGATAAAACAATTTTGAACTTTTTGTCGTTGTTTAGCCTTGATGAAAGTAATCAAATAAAGAAAACCAAACAAAACAATCTAAAACAAGTTAAAACAAGAAGGGGTGGAAAGATAATAAATATCCCCCAACAAAGCAAGTTTACAAGAAGAGTGTACCACCATACTGAGTAGGTTACCAAATACCATCACAGTGGTGCATTTCAAAAATATGCCAAAAATTGCAATACAAAGCAAAAAGCAGCTCTAAACATTAAAAAGAAACACTCAGATTTAAGTAGTATTTTCTTGACCTGAATAAATGCGTAGCCACCAGTGTGCTCCAGACCACAGCTATATATGCCAAACTTCTTTTGGATTAAAACTGGCGAAAAATGAAGGGGAAAAAATATTTTCCACTGTTTCCCACCTAAACATGAAAAGCATTGACGATGGCCGTGTAGCCGCGTCACGCCGCAGAAAGTGCGCAACAAATTAAGCCTCGTTTTGATTTAATAAGTTAACCTGGTTTGAGCCTGTGATCAAATGTAACCCCAATACCTGGTCAGCCGTCAACTTAAAAAAATTACAAAAAAAAACAGCTGACCTCCATGAGCAACCCATTCTCTTCTCTGAATTAACGATTATCGTTAATTCTTAATTTGATCTGAATTAACCGTTATCGTTAATTTTGATCCTCATATTTTATATTTACGTACTTTTAGCCTGTCATTTTATATGGTTAGTCTCACATGTGGCGTGCCGCCTGAAAGTTTGAGGAGGCATCTCGAATCCTCTGAAATGATAGTTCACAGAATGCCCTGCCACAAGAGATAAGGCAGGATGCCAACAACGTTAATGCCACTGATGTTTTTCAGTCTGCGAGAAGCATGCTCAATGTAAGCTCAAGCAATGGAGTTTTCAGAAGATTAAGTACTTCAGAAAGATTAAGGTCACTGCTGTTAAATCCCCTTCTGACTCCACGGCTCGGTACAATAGACCATTTTACAGTTCTGCGCTCAGTTACCAGGCCTTTGATTAAAAGCGAGGCTAGAGTTGACCTTGTTTTGGTACAAACCTCACTACTTTTCTTATGTAAATAGAGCTAGTTAGCATAAGAACAGCACGATTTACATAAGAAAAGCAGTGAGGTTTGTATCAAAACAAGATCAACTCCAGCCTCGCTTTTATCCAAAGGCCTGGTAACTGAGCGCAGAACTGTAAAATGGTCTATTACAATCAAACTTCAACTTCCAGGTAAGTCTCGTTTAATTTTTTAAATAATGTGCAATTCTGTACCACTGCTGTATGTATATGTGAGAAAAAATTATCTACAATGTAAAAAATATGATGATGAAGGGGTGTGTGTGTGTGCGTGTATGCATGTATGTATGAGTGTAGTGAGTGTAAGTAGTGTAGTAAGGTAGTAAGTGAGAGTACACCTTTTGCTGTTCATTACCAGAAAATATACTTTCATTTATGGTAAAAGTTATATCAATAACGTAAATAAGTTTTTCATTAACTCTAGAATACATTTCATTAATGTTGATCGAACTTTCAATTAGGATATTTGAATATGTATCGATATTCAAAGTTCCCGCTCAAAATGTCTGAGCGTGCATTTGTTTGTCAGTTAACATTATTGAATATCGATACATATTCAAATATCCTAATTGAAAGTATTTAAGATGGTAAGATCTTTCCATGTCCATGTGAACAAAATTTTTTTAAAATTAAATGTGACCCATGAATGAAAATTTAAATTAAACGTGTTTCGTGAACCATTTTGTTTTGCATGATGAATTTCTGGCTATTTTATTGTTTGGAAAATGTAGCTTTTGTTTTTGAACGGTTGTGGTTAGGTTTTGACAGGCTATACCTCATATGGATCGATAAAAGTCATAAATTAGACCACTAATGGTTTTTGAACAAATAAGACATTACGTCATATTCTGTTGCATTTGCCGACAGACATGACAACCCTGGAAAGACTGGAATTCTTTTATTGGCCAATAACCTACATGCTCTGATGCAGTGACCTGTAGTGACCTCTGGTTTGAAGTGAACCATCTTTAAACACATTTACAAAGAGAGGTGAGTTTTTTCCTTTCTCAGGTGAAGTGTATAAACCAACTATTGTTCGTTACAGCAGGAATTGTCAGAATATTGACCAATATTTTGGCTTTTGTGCACAGACTATACATACATCAGGGCACCCACCGACAGTTTTCTCTTATATGGGTTAAAACACTGTTTCAAGCTACATAGAGTGCCTGTAAAGGGCTATAATTGAATTTTATTTTCTGTAATTCTAGGCGAAGTTTTGTCTACACGAAATCAAATCATATCATACCCAGAAGTATAAGCTCTATGTTGCGAGTTTACAAAAACATGAAAGTATATCTATGGATCAGTTAGTGCACCAAAACATTTTAGGGATGCTTTGTTTTGAACGGGAACACATGTCAACTTTTCCAAAAAATGTAGGGATAAAAAATGTTTTATCGAATTACTGAGGGTGACAAGACATTTCTCGAAAATTCGAGATATAATTTCACATTTCAGACGTATCATAAACATAACCTAGAGAGATCTCCCAACTCGAATTTTTCACACCTTCCCTCACTCACTGAGTCTTCGGTCTTACTGACTCTGTCTGTAAGACCTGGTAATTGGGGCACTCTACTCCCTGTGTTGCAAGTAAAGCTTGGTAAAAGCGACACATTTCTGCCATGCCACCTTCTCTTTAACTGAGAAGAATACGACACAGTAACAACATGGCAGAACACGGCTGTCTGACTTGTACCAAACTTATATGATTTTTTCGCCTTCCCCAGATCTCCCTACACTCACTCGTTCACCCAGACGATCTGAAGGCTGACAGCCCAGACACCTCAGACACCGGTTTGGAACTTCGCAGGCCTTAGGTCCAGGCTAACCAAGTTGAAGCAAAAGCGGTGAGCTGAATCAGCTGTCAACCTTGCGATGCTGGCAGCACACAGAATCCATGTACACCAGGAATGTATTTAGTAAATACACCTCTGGTTGGTATATCCTAGGATAATACCACTAGCATAATATTAAGAAAAGAAACAACATTTTTGATACCAGACGGCATGTTTCAAATGTTAGAATCGTCAGTTGGAATTTTACACAAGGTATGTAAGGATGGCAGAAGACCTGCTACAATAAAAAATGCTGTTTCTTTTCATAAATAAATCATGCAGCCAGTAGGATGGTAAAGGCCAAGACGTGATTAGCACAAACTTAAAGCAGGTTGCTTAGTAAAGTTTTGGATGTATCGACCCTCAGTTGCTTTGCACCTTTCAAGACTCATTTCTTTGGGGGGTTCCTTACTTCTGGGTTACAAAAAGCATTTCTCACAAATAAATTGACGGGAATTGATTTTAATTTCTCCTCTCCGACAACAAGACAAAATTCGTCAGCATGGTTTCAAACTATTGGGATTGCAATATAGACCTGAAGATATCACTTGTACCTTTGACTTAACTGGAAAATTAAAGCTGTTTACCATAAAAAATGTTATCCCGTTTTCCAAGGGGCTTCCTTCTTTAAGGGGTCAGCAAAATTGTAGCTACTTTCTGGATTGAATAGCAGTTGTGATATCATGATGGTACCATTGTGGGGTCGGTACTTTAAGGGAGGCTCATTACTTTCTAAATGTTCCGTTCAATATACAGAATAGAGTTGATAAAAGATCGTAAGATTTGTATACCTTTTATAGAGTTAAATTTGTTTGTAGTTTTTACCCTGTCAAAAAAAATCCGCGTTCAAGTACACCAAAATTGTGAATTATAAAGATACTGTTCTGGCTGTTGCCGGCTTGATGTTGTCCTCATTATTTCCTTCTGTGGGTAGAGTATAGCCTTGAATTTTGGGCTTGGGATCAAGGAGTGTGGATGTCTTTTAGGCTTCAACTGATACTGAGACAACGACTATTAACAATTCCCCCCGCCAACAACACAACAACAGCACAGTCTGTTTTTGGCCAAGAGAGAAGTTTATTTCCTAGAATAACAAAGGTGAACCGAACAGTAACAAACTAGGAAGTGAAATAAACCTCTCTGCCACCTCACCTAAAAGACACTAATGACAAATGGGTGGGTGGATGGGAAAAAACAACACCATTTGACAAAACACTGGTCTCGCTGCGAGAGCTCTAAAAAAACTGAAACTATTGTAAGCAATAAAGAATAGACAAAGGTGTGTCGCGAGACGGGCGGCAATTAAACCCTTTGCGCAATAGCGCCCAAAGGGAGAAAATTCCCAACTCCAACAACACAACAACAGCACAGTCTGTTTTTGGCCAAGAGAGAAGTTTATTTCCTAGAATAACAAAAGTGAACCAAACACTAAAAAACTAGGAAGCGAAATAAACCTCTCTGCCACCAAAATCGGCCAAAAACAAAGTGATAGCACTGGAACAGCAAAGAGCAAGAAATTATGACGGCAAGGAAACTATGGCAGAACGTAATTGATTGGCAAGTTTGAGTTTAGATTCTAAGCTAAACTCTAAATAAAGCTTATAAGAATCACTGGACCAATCACCGTATAATTGTATAAGGTCGCCAGGCATGCCACAACTAAACGCCCAAGACGCCGCTCCGCGTCAGAAGGAGTGACCTCGGAAATGATTGACATGTGAAATACCCATAGCGGATAAACACGCATGAAACTGAGAACTAAAACTGCGCTTATAGTCCATGGGCCAGGGCAGGCTCCCGGTACCACTCAGGGGGAGAAAATGTGAGTGATATTTTATGAAAGGTTATCTAAAAGAGTTTTCAAATTCACTAGATAGCAATCCTGAAAGAGTAGCTTTCAGACTTTTTTGTCTACTACTGTTTATAATAAAATATCTCTGTAACATGGAAACGAGGCTGGCAATAAAACCATTATTTTAAATGCATTTTTTATTTATTACAACAAATAAATAAGTGCATATTACATTAAACAATATTTCTAAACATTTTGTTCGGTTAAAAGCTAAAATTTGTCATTTCATTATAAGAAAATAAATAGAACGACCAAAATCAAAATGAAGAGGCATCATGGGTAAATTCCCATTCCAATTCCCAAGATGGCAGCCTCACTGCATGGTAAGTGCTTCAAAGTTCTTGTCTATTTTCCCCGTTTTGAAGCCCGTTTTACTGAATAACAAATTTTCAAAGGTCATAGCTAATTAAAGACTAAAAAAACAAACTTTTTGAAGACCTATAAGCAGTTTGTGCTTTTTAGCTAAAAAACTTACAAACATTCCAGAGTTGGTGGTCGACCACACTTTAAATGAAAACTTGACTGCTATGTACTAGTTTCTTTTTTTGTTGTTGTTGTTCTAACAGACAAAACTAAACGACCTCGTTACGAAACTTGTGTTATTCACTGCTCAGATGATGAAAGTTTGCTAATTAGCCCTAAGGATCTCGATTCTTGGAAATCATTGTTGGAGGCGGCTGAAATTAGAAATCATAGGCCGCTGCTTGATTTAGCAGAAAATGCCAAGGAAGGAGAAATTCCTCCAGTTAGTTACCATAGGAAATGTCGTAGTCTATTTACAATTAAGCGAGAATTGGAGAAAATTTCTCAAACAACGGATGCGGCAAAAGAGATTCCTGAGAGCCATGTGGAAAGTGGAGAGCAAAGACCTCATCGACAAGGGCCAACCACGAGCAGAACTTATCCGAAAATATGCATTTTTTGTGAAAAGAAAACTAGATATAAAAAGGGTACAAGAACGCGCGATCCTATGACTCAGTGCGTGGACTTGCGTGCTGATGACTCAATTAGAAAGGCTGCCATTGCTAAGGGTGATAGCAGAATTATTGGCCTTGCCTCTCGAGATTTGGTAGCA
This sequence comes from Astreopora myriophthalma, assembly GCA_014634185.1. Taxonomy (NCBI): domain Eukaryota; kingdom Metazoa; phylum Cnidaria; class Anthozoa; order Scleractinia; family Acroporidae; genus Astreopora; species Astreopora myriophthalma. The sequence goes on along the minus strand of BLFK01000146.1, from coordinate 1,704,888 downwards.
GCTGAAGCATGGTACCACGGGCAGTGCTATCGAGATTATACCAGACCTGATAAAGCAGGTAAGAACTCAGACTTGGAAAGTGGAACTGACTCTAACGAAACCAACTATTTTAACATAGAGTCTCAAGCTTATGACAAACTGTTTGAGTTTATTCGATCAGATTAATTGGAAAATCCCAGAATTATTAAGATGGCTGATCTGAGAGAGAACCTGATGTCCTACATGCGATCAATGGGCGCTACCGAGATACTCGAATCAACAAAGAAGCATTTCCGCAGGAAGCTGGAAAGAGAATTTGGCGACTTATTGCAGTTTGAAGATCTCCTGAATAACAACAAGATTTTTGTTCTTCCCGAAAGTCTTTCAAAGGGTCAGTTGGCCAGAGAGATGTTAAAATTATCTCAGCAGTTAGAAAACAGCAATTATCCATCTAAAATCAAGGAAATTCAGCAAGCTGGCCTGTACATCCGTGATGCAGTTCGTTCACATAATATTGAAATGTCATGGCCACCGAGGCCCTCTGAGTTATGTGAAAGTGCAGTCAATCTTCCAGCAGAACTAGAATCTTTTCTATACACTCTGTTAACGGGCAACACAGAAATCCCAACAGAATATAATAACCGCATCCAGCGCCTTGTCCATTCTTTTGGACAGGACATTATATATGGCGTGACAGGAGGACGCCAGAAACCTCCCAAGCAGATACTGTTACCGTACGCCGTTAAGTCCCTGACAAACAATGTCGAACTCATTCAGATGTTAAACCGATGTGGTCATGGGATTGCATATTTGCAAATTGAGGAAATCAACACTGCTCTTTGCCTTCAAAAAATGGCCTTGACGCCTGACAATGACGTTCCCTTGCCAGAAAATATCCAACCATATGTCAACACAACGCTTGTGTGGGACAATATTGACAGAGTAGAAGAAACCCTTTCTGGTGCGGGAACGTCACATCGAGTAAATGGAATTGCTGTCCAAGCCAGGCATTTTGGTCCCAACCTCCCTCCCACACGTGGAATCGAGCAAGCTAGGACAAGAAAAAGAAGCATCGATCCTTCAGTAAGCTCGGTTGTCCCTCCGTACAACGCTGGTGATCGCTGTGGTCCTCAAGCAAGAGCATTCGTCGAAGTAACTGCTGAAGAGATCTTGGCTAAAGCAAGAAAGAAGAATCTACTTTGGATCTTAGTACGACTCCATGCAAAAGAGAAGCAGAAAGCCAGTGGCTGGACAGGATTCAACACTTCTGTCCGTAGTGAAGTTCAAGTCTCACAGGATATCATCGGATATCTGCCAACTATTGACGCCCCTGCTACTGACGTGGCTACCGTTCACGAGGTTCTAGTACAATCACTCAAGATCAAGAATACGCTCAAGTTGAAGAGCATCGTTCTCGTCTTTGACCAAGCGCTGTACGCAAAGGCAGCCAAGGTCCAGTGGAAACAAAGAGAAAAATTTAAAGATATCGTCCTGAGGATGGGGGTATTCCACACGGCCTGCACCATGTTGTCGATTATCGGAAAGCGCTACCAGGATGCCGGCTTGAGGGACTTGTGTGTCGAATCTGGTGTGATTGCAGAAGGTTCTGTTGCAGGAGTTCTAGATGGTTGCAGGTATAATCGTGGTGTTAGACTCCACAAACTGATGTATGAAGCCCTCATGCAACTGGTGTGGCAAGGATTCGTACCGTGGATAGAGGAGAATCATGAGGAATCCAAGACTACTGTTAATAGCTTCTTTAATGAGATTGGCGAGTTGTATGATGATATCTGCGAAAGGCAGTTCCAGAAGCACATGACCAGTGCTTCTAGTGTTGGCTTCGTCAAACTTTTTGACAAGTACGTGGAGTTCCTCTGTTACGGCAATGGCAAGCTGTCCAAGTTCTGGTTATCTTACCTAGATATGGTAGAGATTCTCTTAGGACTTCTAAGAGCATCGAGGGAAGGCAACTGGGAACTTAATGTTTCAACAATAAGGAAGATGATTCCATGGTGCTTTGCCTATGATAATGTCAACTATGCAAGATACTTATCCTCCTACCTATCAGAAATGTCTCACCTGGAAGAACTGCATCCAGATGTTGTAGCTTATTTCAAGTCTGGTGGCTTCTCAGTACAAATTGGGGCCGAGAACCCGTTCGGTAGAATACCCGTAGACCAAACCTGTGAAGAGACTGTAAATAAAGATACACAGACACCCGGAGGCACAAAGGGCTTCAGCCTGAAGCCAGGAGCCGTGAGCAAATATTATCTTATAGCGGAGTATCGCAGCATATTCATGCGACAGTTTAAGGAGATGCTTCACCTGGGCACCTCAACGACTTCCAAGCACACCGATCTCCTAGCAAGTCGAATTGCAAGAGACGAAGAAGACGTAAAATCGTTGATGTCAATGCTTGAAGGAAGCTGGATCAATCCTTTTAAGGGAGAACATCAAGACCTAGTTTGTCTATCTACTGGTAAGCTCGCTACTCCTGAGGTAGAGAAAGATCTGCTTCAGGCAGAGGCATTGGGAGAGAAGGCTTATAAGACTTTAGTGAGGACAGGCTTGAGTCTGACCTACCTAAGGTGAAGTTTCATGACAAAATGACAAAACTTAAACTTAAAACATTCGGTGATCTCTAAAAAAAAGATGAAAATCCAAAGGGGGACAAACAAGGAAGTGATCATTAAAGCGGATCATGCGTTGTTTGCTCAAATGATTCTCATCGCTGAGAACAGGAAGCTTAAGATGAGTGACGTGTTGTGCCACCCACTCGGACCTCTGCCTTGGGCCCTTGCTTCGGCTGATGGATTGCTGAGAAAAACAAACAAAGCAACGCTTGCCAAGGAGCTCCAGAAGAATAGTACAGCAGCAGACGTGATACCTCAGCCATGCACGCATATTATTGACGGAATGGCAATGGTACAGAAGATAAGAGGTGACCAGAAGATGTTTGCTGAAGTGGCTGATAGTTTAATGTCTATGATTTTGCATGAGGGAACAGACAGCCAGCGTATCGATGTGGTGTTCGATGTTTACCGAGATGATTCCATCAAAAATGCCGAGAGAGAGAAAAGAGGCTCAGAAAGCGGTCATGAATTCAGAAACATCAAGGCAGACCACAAGATACATCAATGGCGGAAATTCCTATCCAATTCTAAGAATAAATCGCTTCTGATAAAATTCATCTCAGAAGAGTGGCAAAACGAGAGATACAGAGAGAGGCTTGCTGTTAAGACAATCTTTGTAACAACCGAGGATCATTGCTATGAAATCTCGTCAATAGGAGCAACGACAGTGGACGAGCTAAGGTCGACACACGAAGAAGCTGATACCAGAATGTTACTCCGTGCAGCACATGCAGCAGCAGCAGGATACAGAGCCGTCGTTATTACATCAGAAGATACGAATGTATTTGTTCTTTCTTTGGCTTTCAAAGCCTTCATCTCATGTCCTGTGTTTATTAAATGCTGCTAACAAACTCGAACAACATACATTGATGTGTCAAGAGTTGTTCGAATGTTGGGGTCAGAACTGTGTAGATCTCTCCCTGGTCTCCATGCTTTCACTGCCTGCGACAGTGTCAGTGCTTTTTCAGGAAAGGGCAAGATAACAGCTTTGAAGCTTGTTAAACAAAGCAAGTCATTTCAAACCTTATTTCAGGAAATAGGCATGGAGTGGAACCTCACTGATGAGCAATTTGCAAAGCTCCAAGAGTTCACCTGCAAGATGTACAGCTCCACCCCAGGCATCTATGATGTCAACGGACTGCGTTATCGGTATGAGAGTTTTTTTGATGCTATATGGCTAACTTGTCTTGAGCTCTACGATAATCGAATGATTGTGGATTCTGTAACGCCTATGGACTTTGTTGTATTTGTAGGTTATTTTGTGCAAAACAAGGAAAAGTTGACTCGAACCAGCTGCCTCCATGTGCAGATTGTTTAAGGATGCACTCCTTGAGAGCAAACTACCAAGCAGCTGTTTGGAGAAGAAGTCTGCAGAGCTGCCCTCAAGTCCCCTCACCTGTTGGTCATGGATGGGTTCAAGAGGAGAGCAAGTTATCCATCAAATGGATGCGTGGAGAACCAGCCCCTGAAGCTCTTCTTGAGTTTCTCTCTTGTTCCTGTGCAAGATCATGCAAGCTACCCTCCTGCACGTGCCTAACCAATGGCCTTAAATGCACCGACATGTGCCGGCTTCGCGACTGCAACAATCGTGCCGAAGAGGAGGAGATACTTGGTGATGAATGTTCTGACGACGAAGAGGATGAGGAAGATTAACAAACCCCAAGAAATACTCCGTCAAACTAGAGGATATATTTGAGAAAATTATGCATGAAATCATTAGACCTCCATGTGAATTAGACATTCCTTTTTATCACGGAGCATTGTTGGCTAAGAGGCAATCGGCCTTGATCTTCCCTGATTTTTTAGACACTTTCGTCACATTTTGCTTTTAAGCAATCGTTTCATAATATCGAAGATGGTGGATCCAAGATGGCCACCAAAGATGGCGGACGGGTATTAAGAGCATCTTGGTGGCATTGAAAGTTAACTAAATCATTTGTTAGGAATTACTTATCATCTTCTGCTTCCATTTGGCGAAGTTTCTGCGAGATCAATGCATTTAAAAAATATTATTTTAGACTTTCTTTGGTTTAAATTTATATTTTTCCAGCGTTGCCATGGAAACCATCATTAAAGCTCACTTTGGTTTGAACCCAGTGGTTTAAAAACTCATCTGGTAGAAATCTCCATCAGTTTAACATATTAAATACTCTTTACGTATTGTTAACAAACTTGGAAAGGATAGTTTTAAGCGATAATTGTCTGATTCTTGTCGATACTGTACAACTCAGTGACGTCACTTTGTCACGTGATAATTTCTGTTAAGCTACTTATTCACCGCTGCTATCGTACATAACATGAAAGTAGAGGAATTGTAGTTTTCAAAGATGTATGATAGCATTACTCCCCCTGAGTGGTACCGAAAAGTCCTTTTCCGGGGTCCTGGAACATCGACTATTAGTGAGAGGCACAATACCCGAGGGACCCGGTAAAAGAAAAACCGGTCAAGAGCGGCGAGCGGGAACCAACTCAATCATACAGCGATATGATATAGACAATGGACTACCAGGAATATGAAGGAAAGGAATATGAAGCAATCGTTCCCCAAACTGAATTGTCTTTGTGCACTTAAAAGTAACAAGAAGCCTGTGGGCGGTCAAAGCCACATGACGGGTCAGGTGACGTCGAGGATCAAATTGCCTGAGTGATGGGGGAACGATGTTAGCCAGACGACCCATAAGGAAAAAGGCAAGCAAAAAGGCACATAACAGAGTCGCTGAGCGCGGATCACCGTTCAACAAAAGAAAGGAGGAAAGTTGATGTAAAAGGAGGGGGGGGGGGAGAAACCGGGGGCGCTTGACGAGGTGTATGAGCCGGGACTGGCGTTAACTTAAAATAAAAACAAAACAAAAATAAAGCCTTAAATTGAGTTCGTAAATTACTGTACGTCCCACAACTGTATGCGGATCACAGAATGTTTGAGATCCCGACGAAGCCTCCGAAGTTCTGGAAAGCCTAAAATGAAGAAGGCTGGATCAGAAATGATTGTCAAATTGAAACAGGCAATCTGGGACGGGAACAGCATGTAAATTGGCGTGTTGTGCATAGGCTAAAAACTGTTGTCGTCCCGCAAGGTCGCACAAGTCCCAGCGTGAAAGGAGGTCTGCGTAGCAGTTTGAGACACCGGGAACGTGAACAGCACGGACGTCCACTATCAAATTGACGTGATGATGATTGAAATGAACCTTACGGAGAAGAATGAGAATACCGGCGATACAGATCCGACTCTGACGCACGCATTTGGAAATAAAGATCAGTTTTCCCACTAAAGACTGAAGAGCAGTCTTAGTGGCTGTCCGTTTTCGAATCCAGTGTTCTAGCAATCGTTCAATTTCGCAGAGTCTGTCAGGGCTCACGGAAAGAGTGAAGGCGTCTGTGTTCCACTCGACACCTAAACAAGTCATAACTGTAGAGGGCGGGCATGATTTTGCTGAAGATTCTTGTAAACCTAGAGAAGACAATAAATCACTAAGCGCCTGAAAATCTGTGTGTGCGTTTAAGGCCGGTGATACGCCGATGAAATCGTCCAAATAATTAAACACCAAACGGCCTTGTTGTGATGCGATCCAGGCAACGGCTGAAGTGGAGCGTTGGAACGCCATAGCTGCAGAGCGCAATCCCATCGTGAGAACAGTGTCGAAATAAAAATGGTTGTCCCAAGTGTATCCTAGAAAAGGATAGTTGTTGGGGTCTACTGGGAATCTGTGGTACGCCTTTCAAAGGTCACGCTTGTACAAATGGCAACCACGACCCAAAGTAACAACAGCATCCACAATGTCATTGATTGTAGGATAACTACAAGTGGTTTCCCTAAATAGGAGTCACTAGGAATGCCATCATTCACGGAATGGCCGCATGGCCAACTCAAATCAACGATAACCCTCCTCAATTAAACATCGCCACATGGCGATGTTTAATGTAGAAAAGACCAGAACCCACGCAGTTTGATAATTGGGCTGACTGGTAAGAGCTACGGCGCGATGTATATCGAGAAAACTTGAAAACGTAGAACTGAGCCTCGACAAAAGACGCGAAGAGCAGAAACACTCTGATTAAAGCTGACACGAACGACCCAAAAGTCTTGAATCATCCACAAAAGGAGAAACAGGAAGTCTTACACTGTCATGAAATTGTTCAAGTCTCATACCTTAAACGTCATGATAAAAAACCTCTGAAACGAAACAATCACTTGAGAAAGCACCTTCATCACGAAAATCGACATGGTGAACGAAGGTGCTCGAGGAAATTAGTTTTTTGACCCCGAGTTAGGGGAATTAGGGCACTCCTTCGATCCCTCGGGGTGTAAGGCTTGTGTGCATCCTTTCACCCAGCAGTCAGCACAAATGTGGCAGAGTGGAGCCATTTGCGTTCGCCGCAGAGCAAACCGTAATGATCTTGTTGGAAAGAGCACGTGGCTTTTTTAGCTTTTTGTGAAGAATGGGTGAGCATATTTCTTTTCTTAATAATTCACTGGGAAATAAGGTACGATCAGTGAGCAGTAGCCACGTTCCTCTCGCATATGTAACCTTGCAAGCACCAACATGCCGGGAATCCGCATGGATAATGCTGCACGTGTCTAAGCAATCTGTCAGTGAATGCAGTTCCTGGTGGGAAAATAAAACACACAATTTTTTTCCCTGTGAACGAAGAATAGCCATCATTAAACTTGAACTTCACTATTAAGCATGTTGCATGGTAAGGATTTAACTTGGATTCAGGAATCAATAAGTTTGCCTAAATATAACTTGGAAAAAGATTTTTTCCAAGCAAAAAAAAAGAAAATGTAAAGGTGCTGTTACACTGGACAATTTGTCGTGCAACGTGCACGTGTCTTGCAATTTTGTTACAGCGCTTGATAAATTGCCAAATGTAACACAGCCTGATATGAACGTGTCTCCCAATTTTTCAGTTTGTTGCCGCAACCGTTGCAAGAACTAGAAGTCGATTCAGGCTACTTTTCGCAAAGCTTCTTGCAACGCTGCAATGAATTTTTCAAGCATTGCGTAGTGGTGCTACACAAGGGATCGTTTCGTGCAACTTAATTGTCTTGCAACGGCGCCACAAAATCGTGTTGCGAGACGAATTCCTCGAAACATTGCCTAGGATAACAGCGCCTTAAAGGAGAGCGGAAATTCTGAAGTCACGGAACTCGCGCAAAGTGCTTGGTTATTTGAATGTAAGCACAAGAAATCATGCTTCCTTTCATTCCCCACTCATCTCTAGGGATAGTTACTGTGTTCTTTGTACTTCGGCGGTATCAGCCCACGTAACACTTAGCAAAATCATTGAGGTGAGTATCGTCTATTTGGGTGGCTTTTCAATTTGTCTCTGAAAGCTCCCTTTGACGTATTTACTCTAGTTTCTCATGATTTGCTGTTGTACTTTCGCAGGGTTTTGAGAGTGGAAATAAAGTCCAGGCATTTGATTCTGTGCTGGGACAGTGGCTAAATGGAACTGTTCTTGAAGTTGATGGTGGCAAAGTCCAAATACATTGGGCAGGCTACAACAAGTTTTTTGATGTGTGGTTGGACGCCTTAGAAGTTTGAAAACCGGAAGACGAGAGGCCTCTGGATAGGCGACGTCCGGTGTTGAAATCCAACTTTCCTAAATGGCAACATCCAAAGCATCTCCAAAAGGATGACCTTGTCCGTGTATTTGAAAACCAAGATTGGTCTGAGGCCCAAACTGTGGCAAAAAACGACTGCTTTAAAGGAGAGGTGAGACGTTTTGTTTTTCGAAGATTCATATTGTTACAGCGAAACATGTTAATTGCGTTTTTTGGATTTCTTTTGCTTTTGTTTTTCTTTAAGTGTTTTTCTTTTCTTGGTGCTTAACATTACTTCATTAGTCGTAAGTATTTGTTATTGTCCCGTTTCACTGTTTGCAGCTCACCGTTATTCCTGTTACTCATTCGTATTGTTGCGTCATTTTTTGTCAAGTTTTTTAAAATAAATAGGACCTACACTGTAGGTCAAAGTTTTTTATGCCAATATCCTGAAGTTTTACAAGCAGCACGTTTTATTTCGTTGAGTCAGCACACCGTTAAGGTAAACCTTTCTTTGTGTTATCCCTTTCTTTCTCATTTGTTAACTATCGTTTTCAAGTTTCGTTTACTAATTCTTCTATTTTTCTGATTTATATGTAGTACCGTAAGAGTGTGGATGTTTTAATAAAGGAGTTCGAGCATGAATACGCGTAACTTCGGTTACACATATAATTATAAAATATATTTTGTCGAATCACAGGGAGACTTGTCCAATGCTTTCATTTACAAGCTGAACTGTGATGTACAGTAACCAGGTGTTTTAATATAGATTAATTTTTAGCTTGATGATGTTAAGGGTATGCTTAATTTTGTTAAATATTTTGTATTGTGAGGGAAAGGAATACCATTATAACATGGTTTGCACAATTTACTGTCTCGTTCCTTTTCTTTTTCTTGCCAATACCCTATATTAGCATAGTAATCTGAGGGAAGGGTTGAGGGAATTCAGGATGGCATATATCAGTATTTACAAAAAGTAATTTACTTTTTATAGGTAATGTTGGTGAGTGAAAGGGTAGTGAGGTATGAATACCTGAAAGAACATGCTGAAAAAGGCAGCCATGATGAAGTACCCAGCTGTGAACAGAAGGCTTTCGATCTCCTTAGAAAAGAAAAATCAAAGGAAGAAAGTAACATCTACTTGCAGGGTATACGTAGTGATGACGAGGCCTGCAGCAAAGATGAAGACAGTGCCTTTCCTGAACTACAGGATGTGGTGAGTATGCATTTTAGTAGTTTCTCTATCACCTTAAAATTGTAGAACTATTAACCGTTAAATATAATCGTCCACCCTTAGTTTTTTCATAACACAATACTGACCTGGAAAGATATTGCGTATGTTGAAAATTTTATTGTGTGCCCGTTGCTATCTTGCCGAATTATTGGAAAACACGTTCAGATAAATATTTGCTAGTTCTCAGTGAATAAATAATTGCTTTCATGGCAAAAATATGCATCAAATGTTAACATAATTTTACATTGGCCGCCATATTCTTTCCCTTTCGAGGGACAAAAATGTGGTTTCTTCATGCTGAGCCCCATATTAAATTTTGCGGAAGTGGAAGACCACATAGACCTAATAGTACAAGGGTTTTATGAAGTTTCATTCAAATCATTAAAAGATAAAGACCTCTCCTTTTAGGGTAGTGATGAGGAAACAAGTACTAAAGATGATGAAAGTAACTATCCTGACCCAGCACATGATTTCGTGAGTATCCATTTTAGTCAATCTTTTATTAGTATACTTCAAACATTTCGCGTGAAAGAAAATCGTCCATTTAGTTACTTTTATTGAGTTTAATATGCAATTTTGTTGTTTTAATGCAAATGCAGTACTATTATAAAGATACATTCTGACCGCAATAATCGAACTCTGAAATCAGAAAAATCACTTTCAGCGTCAAGTGCTGCGGAAAGTCAGAAATCACTGACTGCTGTATTTAGATATATCGCATGTGGGTGTGGATTTAGCGTCTCTTAAGGAATAAATGATTACACTATTTCTCGCCCTATTTGAAATTCTTGTCATTTACCAATTGAAAATAGAACCTAAAGAAAAAAAAGGACTTTGTGGTCTATACCTAAATGACACCTCTTGGTCTATCTTGTTGCCTTTATGCTGGAAAAAATATGGGGCGAGGACGAAATTGACGATGTACTGGAAAAGCTGAGGTTTGAGGATACTTTGAAAGAACTTTGTCAAAACCAAGAAAAACTATTGGAAAATCAGAACGCAATTAAAAAGTCGCTAACCGCCATAGAAGCACTCTTGAACAAGAGACTTCAGAAGAGAAAACAAGCCCTGCAAGTTGTGACCTTGCCTTTGGTTCCAGCCAGGCCCAGCTCACTGAGTGATTCAGTGACCCCATTGTCATGGGAAGATTCCACTGCCCCATTAGTCAGCCGCGCGTCAACCCCTCCAGTTACTCCTCCTTCGTCCCAGATGGCACCTTTAAACCATTCAAACTCCACTGGCGTCGAGGAAAATCCATGTTTCTCGGGTGCTCTTTAGAACCAAAGTCCACCAAACATTATGAGTAACGAGGATGCCCGAACAGAAAGTATATCCTCTTCGCCTGCCACCTACAGTATGGGGCGCCGTTTGTAAAAAAAATTATTTAGCTCAATTTTGTCATTTTTTCGTTATTTACTAAATAAAGGTTTGTGATATGATATCATACGTCAATGATTTGATATAATAAATGTTGATTTCAAATCATGCGTTTATGATTTGAAGTCATACCTTTATGATTTGATATAATAAATTATTATTTTAAATCATGCATTTACGATTTGATATAATAAATCCTGATTTCAAATCATGTGTTTATGGTTTGATATAATAAATCCTGGTTTCATATCATGCGTCTATGATTTGAAATCACGACTTCATGATTTAAATTTAACTTTCACATTTGATATCCGTGAAACCATGATTTAACTTAATAAGTATGATTTAACTTAATACATAATCAGTGCGAGCGAGTACATGTGACAAGTCACATGACCATCTATTGCGCGGGAAAACACAAACATGTCGGATGAACTTTCGAGGTCAATTGCTTCTGCCATATCCCAGGCAGTTCAAAGGGCGGTCGATGAGGCTCTATCACGTCTTCCAAGTCAGGGGGTCACTTCAACCAGTTCGAGCTCCACCTCAAGCTCGACCTCGATCTCCACATCGAGCTTAAATTCAAATTCTCAAGAGGTACGTACATGTGCTGGCCGGCAAACGGTCATCGAGTTCCTCTGGAATCTCGTGTGTTGTTTAATACTGAATATTTGGCCACTTTCATTTTTCCTGTCTTACTGTAGTGTTTGATGCTGCTTCCTGTGGTTTGCATGTTGTTCCAGCAGCTCTATAAAAGTTGCGTTTGGAACGGAAATCCCCCGTCTTTTACACATTGTATTTTTTCACCGTTGCGTGACTTTGATGATAGTCGCCTCAAAGACTTGAAACGAAACCTTACAGCTAGCATCGATGATATTAGGTTATTGCTAAAGAAACTGTCTTTTGCTGTGTTGAATTGCGTCACACATAACTGCAATTTACGAAGGTTTTATGTCATGTTTAAAAAGGCGAATGACATTTTGGTTGTTCATCTGTAGAATGGAAGGACTACAGCATTGGAGAGGCGACCTCCACTACCGACCGTTTTTCGTGGCGCGTCAGGATGTCTTCCGCCGCCAACTAAACGAAAAAGGAGTAATACACCGAGGCCAGTGAAAATTTATAACAAGGACATAATCTGCCTTCCTCATCAGCTGGGCGACAATGTCCTCATTCCGATTCCTCGCGGAGAGAAAAGGTCGAAACTGGCGGAAATGGGCCTTATTGGGAAAATAGCATTGCACTCGGTATGGCAAGCTGCACAAGTAGAGGCAGAAGTCAGCAGCGTTTTCGCCTCGGCGTTTGGCCTGTCCCAGGGCCAAGTATTGCCTTATATCTATTTGAGGTACCACACTCACTGGGTTTTGTGTAGCCTGCGAAAGTAGACGGATTTACTGTGGTTGTGTGACGCCGCCGAAAAATACAGGTGGAGTGAAACAAGGACCGGGAATCCGTCTGCGTTCGCAGACAAGGTTTGGTGTTGTTAACAACTGTCAGATATGTTCCAATTGGCTGACGGCTTTGTTCACCGTTTTTTTTTCCTCAGCACTATGCCAGGAACCAAAAAGTTAACAGTCCCACAAACCTCGAGTTCCTTTAAATGGAACGCTCCCGAGGTTGTCTCTCTGTGCTCAGTGGGATCTCTATACATAATGGCAAAGAGACTTCCATTGATGTGGCCGGGTGAAAATGTAGGTTACTATTCCTACTTCTTTCTTCTTTGACTCCTCTCGGAAAAAAATTGTATTGTGTTTTAGCATGGCGATTTTATGTAAAAGAGTTTCAGTAATGTTCCTATCACACTTGACACAAAACCCAAAAAGAAACAGAAAAGAAGGCTGTAAACACTCTCTTGTACCGAGTAGTATACCTGGAATGTCCATATCAAACAATATGGCTTCTTACCATGTTTCTCCTGTTCTCAACTTCAGGATGACCCATACCAGCTTACCATATACGACAGTATGCCTGATTTGCCATCTCAGTTGGAAATTTCAGATACCACGGGCACATGGGACACTTCCGGTACCACAAGCACAGCAAGCCCTGCGAGCACTTCAAGTTCTGTGAGCACGATAAGTAATGCACGTGGTGAAAGCACTTTAGACACAACAAGCACCACAGGAGGTAGAAGCACCACAAGTGCTATAACAAGTCAGCGTGAGCCGGGTTCTTACAGGTAAATATATCATTTTCAAACATGCGCAAATGCGTAGTTGTATTGCAGAATCATTTCTGGATTTCGTATTTGCCCATGAGAGAAAACCAATCAAACCTCAGATTAATGGAACATTCACCAAACCGTTATACATATGTTTGAATGTTTTTTTTTTTCTGAAGGAAAATTACGCTATCCCGAAATTATTATATTGTTCAACCTTTTCTGACTGGCACGGGAAGTGTTTCTATATTCAAACATTGCAAAATTGAAACAGCGTTCGATCTTCGTAAAATTAGCGAATGGGTATTATCAAAGTTCTTTCCCACCACTCACAGTTGGGCATCGATCTTTTTTCGACACTCCTAACAGTTAATCGACGATAAAACTAGGTAGTTTTTTGTACGCTTATCGATTTACTTTGGTAAATGTTGCTTTTGTTCTCGTAGCTCTTATGTCACACTACTGAACGACGACCCTTTTCCAAACCTCAGTGACGAGGACGAGGAGTACCAACGGGACGTAATGCTTGCACTGGAGCTCAGCACAAGGTAATTCTCTTAACATACGGAGCATGTCGGTATTATGGAGACTGAGGTCCGTGATTATATTACATTTGATATTTTGACTACAAATGGTTATTATGTATGCCTGGTGATTTTTTAATTTTGACTACGTCCGTGATTAATATGATAATTATTGTTGGTTTTTCAATACGTCACAGAGACAGCAATCCTGAACAAGACCTGGAGGAAATATTGCAGGACTTAAGAACAGCTCGAGTCAATAATGAGGGGAGAACCATTGTCAACGTTAGGCGCGGTCACATCTGGGAAGATTCCTGCCGATGTTTGCAGAGGAAACGTTTCAGTCCTAGTGCAATCATTTCTGTCTGTTTCGCGGACGATTTTGGGAACAGCGAAGGTGCCGTTGACATCGGTGGGCCTCACAGGGAATTCGACTTCACTAAGGCAGACCTCAACGACATCCATGACGATCGGTTGTCGGACTCCTTGTCAAAGGTAGACTAACTACAACTACAACATCAAACTGTCTCCGCAAAGTACCACTTGTGACACTTAATCGGCACTCTTGGAAGCAAAGGATCACTATTACTCTTGAAATTACGATTCGTAACAGCTTTGGTTTTATTCACTTTTCAGATAGCAACCGCAAACGACATAGAAGAGCTCAACACAGTTTTACATGATGTCCATGTTCAGGAAATTTTGCTTGCGCTAGGGTCCAAGACACAAGCAACAAATACCAGTGAAAAGGAACACTTCGTAAAAATAATTGCTCGACACGTCCTTTTGGATAGTGCGCGATACCTTTTGGAAGAACTAATTAATGGTTTGCGCACATTGGGGGTACACGAAAAAATAAAAGAAAATCCCATTCGCGAAGTGCCTGTGTCGTTCCGACATACCCCTAACGGCGCCCATGGTGGACGCCTTGTTTCACATCGAATATGGCGAAACGGGGTCAAACCGTTACGCAGCGCAGCAGAGGGCAATTGTGTACTGGAGGGATTATCTCCAAGACTGTGAAGGTAAGTTACCATACAATATAGTAAATTGCGTGCAACGTTGCAATACACCTAAATTAAATTATTACTACAAATTGTGGCTTCTCTCTCCTTATTTAGCCTATGTAATTAGATATGTATGCAGTTACACTAGTGGGCACTAGTTCACACAGTAAATTCACTACAGACTTTGTTTACGAATTCTGCGATGTTATGTCACGAAATCTATCCTATTCGTGTTACAGGTATATCGTGATCTTAGTCGTACATTCTGAACTTTTACACGAAATTTTAATCACAAAGTAATAGGGTTTCTTTTGCCCCATTTTTTTCAAATATAGTAAAACCTCTACTTTGGGACACCTCTTTTGAGGGGGCAAACTTTTCTCTCTGGAAAGCGTTCAATCGTTGAACCTGTTACCTATTAGAGTAACACCTCTAGTAAGGGTGCGGGGACGGCTTTTTAGTGTCCGAAATGCTATTTAAACCTCCATCGTGGGGACAGTTAAAGTAATGCGTTTGTACAAAGACTTCACAACGGTATGAATTCACTAAAGGTGTGACTATATGTCATTGTTCGCCAAGTCCTGACCCTATTTTAAACCAAAAGATGCTCATATTACCACACCCGTTCTCACACCGTTGGCATCAGTGCCCGAGTCTTCGGAAGTGAAGGCAACAGAAAAATTGGTAAACTTAACCCCGACTGATATATTTTGGTCACTTATCTTTATCTTTTATTCATTTAAAGTTAAAAAACAGATACGTCTGAACGCTCTCGTGGTTCCGTTGAACGTTGAGACCATAATGGTCCAATTCCATCCTCAGACCAAAATGGTTCAAAAGACCATACCCTTTGGGGCGACACATACCGAAAATACTTCCACAGGGGAACACCCACCCCCGGGAAAGTTGATTCCTTGACAGTTTCCCCATTCTGTTATTAACAACCAATATACAATCCCTTATACTGAATCACTTTCCTGCAGCAAACGACGCGGAAGCTTTCATCGAAGAAGTGCTGGTATTCGTGACTGGGGCAAGCAGACCACCACCACTGGGATTTGATGAACCCGCCACCATAACGTTTTCAGATGATGGGCCCTTTCCAATGGCCAATACGTGCGCGAATACTATTACCCTTCCTGTCTGCTATTCAGAGTATGAAGAATTCAAACGAAAGATGGATTTTGCAATTAAAAATTCCCCATGCTTTGGATACGCTTGAACAGTACACTTTTTATTATTATGGGCGCGTTTGAATTTGAAACATGATATTGGTATATGTAATAATTGCAGTTAATTGTTGTATCACTGTCCTGAGTTTACTATGTTGAGTTCATTCTTGTGACAAGTGTCAGTTTTGCGGAACTGTTTTTACGATTCCTGAAATTAAGCTTTCTTATAGACAATTGCCGCTTTTCAATGCTATTGAGCTGTGAGGGGGAGGGAGGGAGGCGAATTCTTTAACTAGGGACATTTTACGAAACCAGTAATGGGAGAGACACTTTTTCCCCTCTCCCACACCCTGCAAAGTCTCAGAAACACCAACAAAACTTGCCCTTGATAGCGTTCGGTTTCCAGTTGGTTTTCAAGCTTCCGTTATAGTGAACTTAATGTTACGAGTTTTGACTAATGGTTACCTAGGGTTTGCGCTATTACAACCCACAATAACAAAACACATTAAAATAAAGGGTTAACAAATTGTTATCTACATCGCGTTTAGTCATTGCTGTCTTGTTGTTGCATCATTTCTCCCACCATTTGCACAGCACTTCGGTATAGATCTTTGCCGCTGGCCAAGGAGAGGGGGTCCACATTACGCTGCAGTCGGAGATAAGATTCGTGGCTAAGAGGATTACTTGTATCAGGAACTTGCACGTGTGGAAGAGTTTGACTTGACATCAAATCTCGGACGTTCATACCACGCCAAGCATCGTCAGAAGACCTGCCTCCTCTGAAGGCAGTAAGATGGAGATTTAACCAAAACAACTGAGCCGGCGAATTGTTCCTCTCTGTCGACACGGCATGATTGTTATGAGCATCAGTGAACTCT
>BLFK01000146.1:1676153-1688123 GCA_014634185.1 Astreopora myriophthalma | reverse complement strand
CGTTTGAAGAAGCCACGGTGATTTCTTCGGGCTCATCAACACATTCTATGGTGGCTTCGTTCATAGAACCAGTTGTGCTACACGAGGGCTCCACTTGCTCCATTTCCATCGTTTCAGCAGTGCCAGCATTTTCAAGGTCTCCAGATGAGGTACTCGTGCTCGCCTCGGAGAAGGAGATATCAGCGACACGATAACCACTCTGATTTAGATTTGTCCTTTTCTCCGCAATTTCCGCTGGTTGTTGCTCAGAGACACGCTTCCTTCGTTCTTTTGCTCTTTCAGCTCTTTCATTTACAGCCTTCTGTTTCTTGTCTTTGTCTTCGTTTGTCTTGAATTCTTTTTTACCGAGGTTTAAAGTAGGAACCCAGTCAACATTGTGCTTGTCCCACGCAGCTGAGGGCCTCCCTGAAACAAAATGATGACCACAAACACGCTCGCTTTCAAGGACGTTCTTCGTTTCGGTATCGCCACGACTCACCGCGGCAATCCATCGATTTCTCCTCTCCCTCGTTAATTCTTCCCACTCTTTGCCTTGATTTGTAACAATCTTCGGTATTTTACTGAAATTTGTCTTGTGTTTGCCGCTTTTGTTCCCACAACCAACTACAATGCAGTGGACCATCTCAAACTATCGCATTCGCGTCTCTTCGCTTCTCAGCTTTGTTTACACTCGAGGGGCACAAAGATGGCGGATAGCAACCGTTGCCAAGGCCAGTGTCACGTGAGTGAAAACCAAGAATACTTCAAACATTTCGCGTGAAAGAAAATCGTCCATTTAGTTACTTTTATTGAGTTTAACATGCAATTCTGTTGTTTTAATGCAAATGCAGTACTATTATAAAGATACATTCTGACCGCAATAATCGAACTCTGAAATCAGAAAAATCACTTTCAGCGTCAAATGCTGCGCAGGTCCAGATGTAGTGCTGTGGAAAGTCAGAAATCACTGACTGCTGTATTTTGATATATCGCATGTGGGTGTGGATTTAGCGTCTCTTAAGGAATAAACGATTACACTATTTCTCGTCCTATTTGAAATTCTTGTCATTTACCAATTGAAAATAGAACCTAAAGAAAAAAAAGGACTTTGTGGTCTATACCTAAATGACACCTCTTGGTCTATCTTGTTGCCTTTATGCAGGAAAAAATATGGGGCGAGGACAAAATTGACGATGTACTGGAAAAGCTGAGGTTTGAGGATACTTTGAAAGAACTTCGTCAAAACCAAGAAAAACTATTGGAAAATCAGAACGCGATTAAAAAGTCGCTAACCACCATAGAAGCACTCTTGAACAAGAGACTTCAGAAGAGAAAACAAGCCCTGCAAGTTGTGACCTTGCCTTCGGTTCCAGCCAGGCCCAGCTCACTGAGTGATTCAGTGACCCCATTGTCATGGGAAGATTCCACTGCCCCATTAGTCAGCTGCACGTCAACCCCTCCAGTTACTCCTCCTTCGTCCCAGATGGCACCTTTAAACCATTCAAACTCCACTGGCGTCGAGGAAAATCCATGTTTGTCGGGTGCTCTTTATAACCAAAGTCCACCAAACATTATGAGTAACGAGGATGCCCGAACAGAAAGTATACCTTCTTTGCCTGCCACCTACAGTGGGCCAGAGTTCTCCCATGATTTCGTACACGTTTTTCTACTAGCACAGGGCAAATGGGTGGACGTCTCTGTTCCTCGGCGGGTACTCCTAATAACTCTAGTTCATCCAACCTAACGAATGAGGGGGTCACCCCAGCAGAATATACGCATCCTTTACTTGCCACCTACAATGGGCCAATTTCACGCGATTTGATAAATTTGGCTGCTGCTAACTCAACAAATTGCAAAACTTTTGTTTTCAAATTATTGGATGGTATGTTTAATAAGCAGGAATTGGCCAGTTCTAGTTTGAGTGGGGGTGTTAGAAAATATAAAGGAGTTACATCTATTAAACAAGCTCTGTCTCCCAGCAGAATGAAAAACATTTTCAAAGCAGCCAAACTACGTTATCCCACTGAATTTGCAAAGGTGGCAAATACTCCTGAGTTTAGAGAAGCCATCAATATGAAATGTCGCAAAACAGTGTTCAAAGCAGACACAAACTGATCCCTTTACTGTACTTCAAAGGGTACTCATGAAAGATGTGAGAGTACAATTTTAATCCCATTGTCCATTCAATTCGTTCAAACCACATTTCCAGTGGCAAAAATGTGTGGCCTAGTCTAATAGTTAAATCAAGTTCCTATTTGACCCATTCAGGGCCATCTTTTCAAATGATTCTAGTTTGCCATGGTTCTATAGATTTTTGTGTGTGACAAAGTTGCTTCAACTTGACTCCTGAAAGGTATCGAAAGGTGTCAACTATGTATGTTCCTGCTATGCATGTTAATATTTTCTGCATTTTACATTAATTACTTTGCTATTAAAAGATCTGTGATTTGATTTTGAGTTCTCGGCGTGGTAAGTGCATACTCGAGTTACGTACGATCGTTGCATTGCGGTGAGTGTGTGACAAGCCAAAATATCGTCTGCATTGCAATTGGAAGTTGTTTGTTTTAGACTTGTGTTACGCTCCTACATTTATTTGTGACGAGCCGGTTCAAGCACAAGCGCATGGAAAAGCAGTTTTACTCGGCGATTTATTGGGGAAGAAAGGAATGAGGTACCTTATTTATAAAGCAGTTTTTATCCGTTTCTGAAAATGTACAGTTTTTTTAGGCAATTGTGAGGACTTGGCTTTCTCAATGTAAGCGAACCTTGCGTGGCCAAGACCTGACAGGCACAATTCGTTGGTTTCAATTTAAAAAAAAAAAGAAAGAAAAACAGTTGAAAGCCTCTTTAATAGCTTTTAGGTTAATTCACTTGCAATCAATTTAACAGCTTGCCTGACTCTCAGATGATCCCAACTGCCGGCTGCCCCGTGGCTAAATGAGTAACACGGTTTAATTGATTTCGACCACAGCTGTTGGTTGTGGATGTTCGCTTCCCATTTGCTACTTTTTCGCTGATATTTTCATTGCCTCCAAAGATTCTTCTCTTACGCGTTTTTGGTTAACACAAACCCTAGCTAGTAAAGGCCATTTTGAGATATCGTACATAAATACAGTTTAATTATCACGCTGTCTTTCGAATAATCGGCTGTTTCTTCTCTTGACAAATTTGATTCTTGTCTGGTCGTGTCAAGGGAAATAGAGACAATTGTTCGAAGACGTACCCTTCAATTTGGATGAAAGAAGACACATGTGCAAAACAGAGAAGGTATAATAAGAGCCTAAAGACTGTGCATCGAAAGCAATCAGTCACTCTTTGCTGTAGTCAATAATAAACATTACATGAGAAATGCCAAAGGTCAGTATTTCAAAACAAGCCCGCCGATTTGAACTCTTTACAGATAAGCTTATTAAATTTGACAACCTAATTTAATTACCACAGCCCGATGAAGATATGCGACCCGTTGCCGATGCCGTTCATTAGGCACCGATAAAATCGGTACAAACATTCAGCCTATCGGAAAAAATCGGCACCCGATTGATCGGAATCGGTGTTACCCGATTGCGAAATTTGGACGCGTTCCCTAAGCCTCGTTCGATCTCTAACAAAACTGCACCGTGGAAACTCAAGACAGCCGGCCAGTTGTAAAGCTGGGAAAAATACATTAACGAAACCAGGTGTTTGAGACGTGAGGAACGTTCCACCTCCGATAAATCTGGGGATAAGAGGATCTGGCTATAACCAGCAACAAATTCAGCGAGTGTAAGCTCTTCGTATTTGACGTCGCGGCGACTGTGAGTAATGCTGAGATAACAATGTGGCCATGACTGAGGATACAGGACAGTGCTTGTTATCTTGGCTTCTTTCCCAGACTTGAGAGACTTACCGGTGTGCGCGTGTGACCTCTAATCCGTCTTACGAAGCGGACTTTGTATTGCGCTGTCTTGATCGTCAGAATCACTACTGGACACGCTGGAGGCAGCTAAACCAAGCTGGGCAACGTGACGATCAGCTTTCTGAGAGAGATGGGCTATGGCCCGTAATTCCGGCAAAGTTACGGCAGAAACAGGCCTGTTTGAGACCTGAGCAACATCATCGCCATCAAAAGGCGTGGGCGGAGACACGCTAGTACCATCTGCCGCCGTTTTCTTCTCAATCAAGGCCCTGAGGTTCTTGTTACCCGCTTTAACCTCATCTAAGCCAGCAGTTAAAGTGTTTACCGCGCCAAGCAGCGAATGCAAAGTAGCTTGAATGCTTGAATCAAGCGGAGAAGCGTCCTCTTCTTCGCAGGCGTTGTCACCCTCATCGGATAACTCTGGAACTTCATCTTGTACCGGCCCAGAACACTTTTTACCCAATTTTCCGAACGCGTGCTCGGCTTGCGGAAGGTTACAACCTGGACAACGTTTGGTTCGACCCATTGCAAATGGCAAATGTACGAAAACGTAAAAAAAAAAACAACACCACCTGACAAAACACTGGTCTCGCTATGAGAGCTCTAACAAAACTGAAACCTAATCTTGTAAGCAATAAAGAATAGACAAAGGTGTGTTGCGTGAGGGGTGGCAATTCAACCCTTTGCGCAATAGCGCCCAAAGGGAGAAAATTAAAATTTCAAGGGGTGACAAAGCACACTGAAAGCTTATCTCTTACTGCAAAGTTGAGTTTCACTTTTTTAAATGCTGGAAAATTGTTTAGTGTCCTCGAAAATGGAATTGTTAACAAAACATCAGTAGACGGATGTCAAATCAGATGACGTGCATGTGCCTATCCGCTCATTCCCGTTTTACGTTCTGAACCATGTGACAAATTTTGCCCAATTACAGTGCACTGGATTACAGTCATTGATATCCTAATGTATGCTTCACAGGTGAAGACCTGAGAGAAAACCTCTTCAAAAGCCCATGAATCAGATGATGTCACCCTTGTAATTACGCTTATAAACCACTGTACATCAGTGTGTACATCCACAATTCAGACGATTCTCACATATTGTTATCGTTTTGCATTACTCAAGATTTTTACACAACATGAATAGAAATGAGAATACCACATAAACTTGTCAGATGTTCCTCTTGTTGTTCATCGTTTCTGCATGAACTAGACATAAAGAGCGAGCATGTGCAACCAACACCCAGGCCACCCACAATGTTAGGTACATACTGAGTCAAGAGCAAATAATTTCTCTTGATTCAGTTCAAAGTTCAAAGATACTGAAGATACTGGCTGACCTTAACAGCAGTGCACAACGGTGTCTTTTTAGGTTTCCTGGTTGCGTTTATCTGGTTCCCTGATGGCAGCTGACAACCACACCCTTTAAGCTTATGATCTGTTTTGTGCCAGCTAACCGGCTCCACTAGGACGTAAAGCATGATGACAGACTGACGTTAAACTGTGGACTGTTTACAGCTTCCAGGTTTTTCAAGACGAAAACAAAGGCCTGTAAGGGATTCCAAATCTTGTCTTCATGAGCACTTTTTCTGCTTTTTCAGGAAAGCTCGTGAAAACTGTTACTTTTTTGACTCCCTTCAAGTGAACAAAGTGAAATTAGTGTACTTCAGTAGAACTGTCAATTAAATATTTCGAAAACAGCTCAAGGAAAATATGCACGCTGATTGGTTAATAACTGTGTTTCTATAACTCGATAGAAACACAGAAGTTGACGTAGTCACGGACAAGAGTCATGGCATTCCCGTGTGCTGACGTGTGTGCTGTCGTGTAAATTGCATGCTGTAGAGAATCTACGTTTTGATGATAAATAAAATATAAAGTTTTCTTCGTTTTTTGTTATTTTCCTTGGGCTATTTTCTAAAAGAAATAGAAAACATTTTCCGTGTTTCTATCGAGTTATAGAAACAATCGCGAAAGTCTCGTTCTCCCAAACTTCCACTCGTGTTTCTATAACTCGATAGAAACACGGAAAATGTTATCTATTTCTTAATTATAATCCCACCAATAAGGAGTCACTGGAGGTGACTTTTATCTATCATTTTGTAAAGCTGTCAAAATTGGAAAAGGTAACACGCATGTTTTTTTGCTCCTCGGGAAATTTTTGGACCAGAAAACTTCGAATGAATCTTTTTCAGCAACTAGTAATACATCTTTGAACATTGAAAATGCAGAGGATTGAGCTGACCAAAAGAGTTATTTGTTTTTTTTTCTCAAGTGAATAATATATCTTTCATGTATTTCTCATAGTACTCTCTTTGGTGGTTGGTTGGTTGCATCTCCGATATGCCTTAATGTGACTGCATGATGCAGTTAAGAGTCATATTAAAAATTGGACTGTGACTGTGATACAGTCGTAGTCTATACCCACATTTCACCCTTGCTTGCAGAGTCTCCAGTAGCTCAGTGGTTAGAGCATCCGTACTAGATCTTGAAGGGTCGTGGGTTTGAATCCCATCTGGGGCTCGGATTTTTTTCAAGTTCCCAGTCGAAAATGCATAATACATCTTTCATGTATTTCAAGTGAATGATGTCGATAATGTCACATGTGGTGGACCTTATATTTTGTTGAAATCGGTTCCTCCATCAGATGAAACCAAGCACTCACGGTTGAAAAGACTGAAAAGAAGAAGGATATACACACTAGCTCCTTTAGCTGAATGCTTTGCATCTCCAATCTTAAAGGGAATAAACTCACCTTGCATGGCTTGACTGTGTGACATTTGAAGGGATGCTTCTGGGATCATAGAATGGAAAACCACCTTCAGCTGACCTTGCTTTGCTTGCCACAGAAGTTTCGTGAAGGGAATGAAAGCAGCACATGTGTTGCATTTCACATTTGACAGCCCTGTGAGATGGATAACCGCAAGTGACTCCTCATTGGCCGAACTCTATTGCCCACTTGCTTAAGCTACCTGGTTTGGTGGCTTAAAATTAATTAGAATTCTACTGAAGTTTGCTGACTTCCTTAACCCCTTAGCCCCAAGGGCTACCCCAGTGACCAGTAAAATCGTCTGGCGTTAGAGTAAAATCCCCTGGCGTTAGACAGAGTAAAATCCCTAAAGTGGGTCTCAGGAGTGAAAGGGTTAATGGAGACAGCTTTTGATCAGACGGAGAGGTGGTTTAACCCCTTCAGCCCCAAGGGCTACCCCAGTGACGAGTAAAATCGTCTGGCATTAGACAGAGTAAAATCCCTAAAGTGGGTCTCGGGAGTGAAAGGGTTAACTTTTAAAAAGCGAGTTGGGAAAAGAACTGTTTTCATGGGGTTTCCAGTTGTCACTTCCTAAGCGACCTGAAAAACTGCCGACACAAACTGAGGCAGCAAACAAGAACCAAAACATGTTAAGCATTGGGAAAACTGGCACTTGTTGGTCAGAAATGCTCACAACAGCTGGTGTCACTAAGCTCACAAGTCCTTCTAAAAGGTTTTCAGAAGAAATAATTTCATTTTGACAATTACATGTATTATGAACGTTTTTAGACCTTTGGGAAAGAAGTAACTTACCTGATGACAGCGGGAACCGATACTGACAAATACACATGTGGAGAAAAAAAGATATGGTACATGTATTCTTGAATAAAATCGTAGTTCCGTGTTCATTCTTCTTACATCTATAAATCCTATGGATGAAAAGTGTATTCCTGTGTATGTCCCAGTTTGTAAATTATTTTTTTATGCTTTGAACCTAGTCGTTCTCAGGCATGATCCAGGATGATTTGTGGTGTCAGAAAATCGATAAGGATGTGACCTGGAAACATGCGCAAACCATTGTGTGCCGCCTGCTTGTCTGTTATTCGGATCCGATCATTTGTTGGTGGATGACAGGGGTGTGGGATTGGTCGTTATTACGTGTTTCTCGCACAAGCACAGACGTCCGATTGTCTTCCTGTCAACCACTCCATGACCAGGATGGAGCAAAGTTGATTTCCAGTGCCGATCAATTGATGCCTTTGCCTTTCAGAGGCTACCACTATCACCATTATCACTTTTCAGTTGTTAAATTCCCAATTTTCAATTGGCATCTTTGCCTTTTGTGTAAGTTCTGTGATCATAAATGTCCAAGGCCGTTCTTCATTTCAGTAAAACCTTCACAATTTGAAGTGCGATCTATGGTAAGCCCAAAAGCCTGTATTTTAAAACTTTTCGTGGAACCTCTTATAAGAGTTAAGTTGGTTGCATACCACTGCATTCTAACCATTGCAGCTGGCATTCAGACTACGGCTCATTTGTACACAGTCTTTGTGGAATTTGTCTGTAAACATTACTCCGATTGATTGGAAAAATACACCACAAGAATTTATTATTGCATTTGTCTTCACAGAACTCATAAAGGGTCACTGTTTTCAACGGAGATAATGGTTTAACTAACTAGCCACATACTGCCCCGTGGATGGACTCTTGTTGGGCTGAAGTTATTTCTATCATGGAGGTACGCTAAGGAAATACTGTATACAAGTTGCAGTTGTTTTGTTCATCCATGGCTCAACACCACATGGAGGGACTTGTTAAGCTGTAGTTATTTCTGCCATGGAGGTTAACTATGGATGTTCCAGTTGTTTCACCCATTTTAAATGTTCATTCCCTTAATAATGTGGTGAAATTAATAATAGGCTGAAATCTCGGTTACCCTAGATGTAACTTAAAATGGTATCAAATCAATACGGAATGTTCACTAAATCAGTAAATGAGAGAGAAAAAAATTGACAGCAGGAGAAAGACTTTCCAAACAACTGATTGTTTCCTGAAAAGTCCAGAGTAATTGTCAAAATAAAATTATTCCAAATTCTCAGCCTTGAGAAACGACTGAACACGTTGAAAATTTTACAGTTTAAGAGCACAATGGTTTGTCACCACATGTGGAATAAATGATACAGCTGTGATACAGACATACAAGTAACACACCGACCTCAAATCCAATGACAGTGGGCAGACGGGGCATGTTTAAAATTTGACACTAAGGTCAAGACCAATGGAAACGAATTGTCCCTTTTAACTTGCTAAAATTCGAGTCACACACTGGTGAAGCAGAACATTCAGCATGAATCCTGAACATGCACAAAGTAAAAAGAAAAATTAAACGTCGCAGCTTGCGAGTGCAAGGATAGGGACATTATTGTGGATAGACTGGTTTTAGAAATTATACTTTATGGGCAATATTTCGTTTTTACGGTGATGTTACATGAGCCGACTTTTAACGCCTTTTTCTCCAGAATGGCAAGGATAGAAATATCAAGAAATGATGCCGGTCACACCACAAGGAAAAATGCATGCCTGTCACTATGTTTGAATATGCGTTGATAGGGCTTGCATTAGTGTTCAGAGACTGTGACACACCATTTAAAAATGACCAAAAACACGAGAGAAGCTCGGCTGTGGACGTTCCTGAAAACAGTGAAAGCAAGCGACTTGAATTCAACTCAGTTGATTTCAATGCTCCCTGAGTTTCTCTAAGCCATCTAGGTACAACCTAAGGAATCACATGGGTATGTTATTAACACCAGCATCAGTTAAATTCAAGGTTACACTTGGTGACAGAGCATTTAAGTCGTCTGGTCCCAAACTTTGGAACTCATTACCATTATCCATTAGAAATATTCAATCTCTAAATAAGTTTAAGGCACAAATTAAGACCTATCTTTTTAAATTGGCTTTTAATTGATTTTATAATTTTAGTAGTAGTATTAATTTATTTTTATTTATTAGTCTATTTGCAATTATTCTTAGTAGCGCATGTGAACATATTCAAATGGAACATGCGCTTTACAAGTTATTAAATTATTATTATTATTATTATTATTACACTACCGAAACTTGAAGTGCATAGATTTGGAGGGAACATCAGCAAGTGGCAGGAGTCTTGGGACTCCTTTGAGAGTGCCATTGATAAGAATGGAACCCTGGCTGACGTTGACAAATTCTCTCATTTACGAGGCCTTTTGATTGAGCCAGCACAGTCACCGATTGCAGGATTTGTCCTTCTGCAAACTACAAAGCAGCGACAGACCTCCTTAAAAAGCGCTACAGGAAAAGACTGCCATCCAGAGAGCTTACATTAACGATCTGATCAACCTTGAACCAACTGACAGTGAGAGGGACACTCAACGTCTCCGGACCATGTACAATTTTGCTGAGACCAAGTACCGAGCCTTGGAAGCACTTGGTGTGGACCAAGACACTTACTCTGCTATTGTGGTACCGTCACTACTGAAAACGCTGGGACAGGAGATTGAGCTGCGTGAAGAGTACAACAAGAATGTGCAACATGTGAGGAGCTGTCGAGACGACTTGAAGAAAAAGACCACCATGCATGCAGGAAAGCTGTGCCTTTTGTTTGAAAGGACACAAACATTAGGACTGTTAGAAAGTCAAGAAAGTCAACGAATGTAAGCAATTGGTAATTAAGTTTGGTAGATGCTTTAATTGTATTAGAAGTCATCTTTCTAGGAATTGTAAGACTACAGTGACCTGTAAGTTTTGTAAGGGAAACACCATTCATGCCTTTGTTCTGCCGACTCCCCGAGAGAGGAGAGAGCATCAGAAAATACAGGGGTGCCCAGTAATGTGGAGTCAGTCAGCAACAGCATGCATATCAAAACCGGTAACAGGGTCACTTTACAAATGGCACAAGCCCAGATAGCTGGGAAGGGTAACACGCAAATTAGGGTGTTTCGACACAGCCAGTCATACGTCATCTGTTACATCATGCGTAGCTAAAACATTTGGCTTAGAAACTCTCCAGAAAGAGTGGCTTTCTGTCAACACTTTTGGACAGCGAGCAATGGGTTCCAACCTCAGGGAGGTAGTTGGGATATATTGGAAGGTAGCACTCATTGGCGACATAGAGAAGGCATTTCTAAACATTGAGGTGGACAAGGAAGACAAAGATTTCCTTAGGTTTCTGTGGTTAGATGACATGTGTGACCCCTCAAGCAAGATTGTTGTGTGCCGTTTTTGTTGTGTAGTGTTTGGTTTAAACACATCCCCTTTCCTTTTGAATGCCAAACTTTGACACCACATCTCGAAGTTCAAGAATACAGATCCAGAATTTGTGAGAAAAATGATTGAAAGTTTCTACGTGGATGATTTGGGGACTGGCGAGGACGACGCAGGTAAGGCCCTTTCTTCACACAAAGTCTAAAAATAGATTAGCACGTGGCGGTTTCTGATTATGAAAATGGATAACCAACGACAAGGCATTAAGGGGTCTAATTAAGCAAGATGAGAATCCCAAAACCTATGGCAAGAGTGTGACAAATGAAGAGGAAACATATGTGAAGTTCACTTTAGGATTGGAAATAAGTCAAAGCTGTCCTAAAGTTTTGGGTCTTCTGTGGGATTGTGAGAATGATGTGATCTGTTTTAGCTTTGAGAAGATTGTAGCGAAAGGGCAAGAAATTCATCCCTCCAAGCGAAGTCTGCCCAGCCTTTTGGCCAGGATGCTTGATCCCTTAGGAATCATCAGTCCCATAATTGTCTGCATGAAAATGTTGTTTCAAGAGCAGTGCCACGATATTCTGGGCTGGGATGACAAACTTGAATTTTTTTGCCCATAAGGTGGTCCAATACTTCAAGCAAATATCCACCAACCCATACCAGAAAAATATTCCACATTTTTCAATAAATGTGTTTCAAGCCCCTGTTGATGTGAGGGGTGTGTGGATCATTAATCATGTAAAATTGAGTATGACTAATCCTGAATTTTGTTTCCTTGACAATTACTTGGCAGTCAGACCTTAAAAGACCTAAATCAGACTGTTGTGTCTCTTGTGTCTCTCTTGTAACAGGTCCACTTTTAGGAGGATGTGGGTTATTCTTTTGCACTTTGGCAAATAATTTTTTTGTGTGTGATTGGCATTTTGGGTGTCCATTTCAGGTAACACAAATTTGAGCTTATTAATTTTTAATTTGTGTTAATTTATTTTTTTTTGACAGGAAAACACCTTCCATGTATCAAAGATGAAGAAACCTGGATTATAAGTTCCTATCAAATGTCAGCTGGGAAGAGTGTCTCCAAAGAACTGACATAATACTTGTCATTATTT
>BLFK01000146.1:1671153-1673653 GCA_014634185.1 Astreopora myriophthalma | reverse complement strand
TTATGTTGTTTCATGTTCAGTTTAGTTTATTGTTTCCCTCATACATGTAAGTCAGTTTCATGAATTTGATCTCTTTATAGTTGTTTCATTACTAGCCATAAGCTCTACATTTAAGTACCATAATATTCTTAGTTTAGTTTAGTTTTGTTTCCAGTTGTCTTTTAGTTCGAACCTCAAGAATTACAAGCTACGCAGTATACTATCAAACTGCAACCAATTGCTACCGTTCGATTGAAATAAACAATGTTTGTCTGAATTCACCTCACTGCATTTCGATCATACACGTGATACTTGTGCGTTCGTCCACGCTCCATAATTTTTGCTGCGCAATCCTGTGACCCTTGGGAGGTCACAGTCCTAACACCATGGTATCTAGGGCAAATGAATCAAAGTACCATCAGCCTCCACAGAAACAATAACAGAAGCACTGAAGATTGTTATGCCAGATAGCTCAAGTCCAGAGTGCCTCCACTTTTTTGAAAACTCTGACTTTGTCGAATCATTTAAGGATGGCTGCACTATAAGAGAGCTTTCTCCAAAAACAATACTTGATCGAGAGAGATCCAAAGGGAGATTTCAGTGCTTTGTAAAAGACAAGGATCAGAAAAATTGTTCAACTTTCTAAGGATGGAGAGACAAGCACCCAGAGGAAGCAGAAGAGCTAGGGAAGTCACATCCCTTGAGAGCATTGTATGTGTTATTAAACAGAGAGAACATACAAAGGCCAGAAATTATTTGTTAAAGGGGCTATAAACCATGCACTGGAAAACCAAGTGGAAAACCAAGTGGACTAGCACCCTTTGACATGCCACAACTGCTTCAAACAACAACAGTATTTGGTTGACTTATCTAAAGAGCCTGAGCAAGCAACATACAACTTACATGTAATGAGAACAGAATAGGCAAAAAAGGTTTCCGGCACGATTATGCACACAACACCAGAAATTTAAGTGATAGAAACCAAGGTTTCGGTGCATCTTGTGCCATTATCAAGGTTACACAACATTAATGATAAAATGTGGTTTGTGAAGAGGCTAAGTTGAAGCCAATTTGCATAAGAGAGTGCCAAGATAATTGCAAGAATACTTTAGCACGAAGAGAATCAGACTTTACATTCAGTGCTGGTTTAAGATCTTGAATACACAGCATTTCATCAACAAGGCAGTCAAATTTGTTCGTGCATTTCTTGATTACATTGAAGCGTGGTAAGAAATTGTTCGGAACAGCAGTGTTATGTTCTTTGGAATAATGCTTGTAAATGTGACACCTTTTGACGGTGTCCCTCACTGTGCATGTGAAGGTGGCCCTTTGTGTACCCAACATAACCTGCATCACACAGGTCACACTTGAATAAATAAACAATGCTTCACTGGGTTGTGATGTTAGGCTTGGGCTCACGCAGGCTTAGATCTTGTTTAAGCTTGCAGCTAGTAAACACGGGTTGAATGGTCTTTTTCACCTTGCTGCTAAGATCTCTAAGTTGTCGTTTGACAGACACTGCAGCATGACAGACACTGCCTTGTTGATGAAATGCTGTGTATTCAAGATCTTAAACCAACACTGAATGTACAGTCTGATTCTTTGTGCTAAAGTATTCTTGTAATTTTATGCAAATTCGCTTCAACTTAGCCTCTCCACAAACCGCATTTTATCATTAAATATGTAACCTTGATAATGGCGCAAGATGCACCAAAATGTTGGTTTCTATCACTTATAATTCTTGTTTCATGTATTTCCAAATCGTTTTTTATAAGATTATGGACACAAAGGAGAAATTAAAGAGAAAGTTGCAGAACTTCATTGAGAGAATAAGACGCTTGCCAACACAGTATCAAGCTTATCTACATGTAGGACTGGGGCGAGACAGCCAATGGAATAGACGTGTTTTCCTGGCTCTCCGACATAAGCGAAGGGAGACAGATAACTACTCACCTAATACTACAAGTTAATATGCCTAATTCAACTTGTTTGATCACATCTACGAAGATGCCACCAAAGCCAGGTGAAAAAAAGGGTACACAGGTGTCGAGTTCTGAAGAAAAATAATTCCATGTGCTCTTTGACATTGGCATTTGGAAAGATTTGCAAGCGAAATTAGATAAGCTAAATGTATTGGACCAAATCGACGAGCGCTTAATCAGAATTGAAAATGATATAAGCACAGTCAAGGGAAAGGTTGCTCAATTAGAAGATGGATTGAACTATGTAAACAGCGAACTAGCTGAAATGAAAGGAAAGCTGGAAGAGAAGGCAGAGAAGGACAACTTTAAGGATCTCAAACACGAAGTGGAAGACCTACGCAATAGGTCGCAGAGGAATAATATAGTATTTTACAGCATTCCGGAGAAGGCCGCAGGTCAAGTTTGTGCGGCTTTCATTAAAGGATTCATTGCAAAATGCAAGAAGAAGAAAGACGACGATAAAGGAGACTTGAATTTACCGTTTTCCGCTGCGAGGTTAAATGAACTCCACACAGCAAAAGCTCAACCTCTTGTTAAGA
>BLFK01000146.1:1661881-1664156 GCA_014634185.1 Astreopora myriophthalma | reverse complement strand
ATATATATATATATATATATATATATATATATATATATATATATATATATATATATAAATATATAATATATATAAATATATAATATATATAAATATATAATATATATAAATATATAATATATATAAATATATAATATATATAAATATTTTTTCCGCTCGAATTCGCACGGCTTAGCTCCCGAGCGCGGGCCTTCGGCCCGACAAATTTATTAACCTCGCTACGCGAGGAACAATAGAAGGAAAATCAATATATTGGAAGGAGTGGCATACTGCTGGGATAGACAGATTAGAAGATCTTTTACATGAAAACAACTCCTTAGGGTATTATCGATTTTGTAGAAAAACTGGTCTTACGCCAATAGAGAGGAAACACTGCGTTAACTCGTAGGTTTAATTAAACGGTAACTTGAAGCAATGGCGAGCACAAGGAACAGACAACCAGATGAGCATGCACAGCGCTAACAACCGCTGAGTTCAATGTAAATAACGCAGTGGCGTGGTTGCCTCCTAGCACTCTCCCTAGCACTTAGGCACAGAGGTAAACTGAATATGAGTGCAAAATAAACGACTAAATATAGAAACGTACAGAGGCTGAACTAGAACAACAACACTGAAAGCGAACCTGAAACTAAATTGGTATACACACAATGGGTGCAGTCTCTGGTCCCTTAGATTTGTCCTTCTAAATGTAGCGAGTAAAATAAAATTACTACAGTAAGGTGAAAGGGGACGGATAGGTGTTACTAGGAAGAACGCAAAAGCCAAGCACACTACTTTAAGTCCCAGTCCTGATTTTGCCAAAATGGGGCGCTTCAATGACGGCCAGACCTCCTGGGAGGAACGACAGCAGCAGACTCAGGTGGAGCACGTGAAAGAACCGAGCAGTCTAGAGAAGAGGCTGGGGTGCAGGGTGGTGGGTCAATGGCTGCAGGTACTGGAGGAAGTTCCTGAACAGGGAGAACATCGTGCACGGGTTGCGGAACCGTGGGTTGTTCATAGGCGGGAGTCTGAGTAACCACTGGAGAAGGTGCAGGGACAGTGGACTGTCTTGGTGGTAGGCTAGCGGGGTCGGCGTCATCATCAGAGTCAAATGGGGAGGGCTTGTGAAGGCCACGAATGGGGCCCTGCAGGGACAGAGCCAAAACTGTCAGAGCCACTGGATAACATTCAGACATAGGCACCAAGTAGAGTTTGCTGCGAAACTGGGAGGTGGCGAACTTCCGAAGCTCGCAATAGAGGTCCTCACGAACGCTGACCACGAGGTATTTCTCACGGGCTTTCAATTTGTCTCGGTCACCTTTCAAGAAAACTAAGTCGCCGACAGAGACGGCAGCTGAGGGTCGGTTGGTACGGCCATGAGCCTTAGACTTTGCACTGGACGCATGATTCTGCTGGCGGGAGTGATTCTGACTAAGGATGAGTTGTCTGTCAACTATGGGAAGCTGGTCGCCAGTTAGCTGGTCGCGTTGAGTCCAGCCCTCCCGCGCCGAGAGGCCATCACGCCGGATGCGGGAGTTTGTGTTTGCTGTTGCTTGGGCAAGAGTGACGTCAGACACAGGTCCTCCCTCAGGGGACAGGTTGAGGAGCTCTAAACCAAGCTCCTTGATGGCACGTTCTGCGACGGGATTCTTGTTTGGATTCTTGACCCTGCCGATCTCCAAGGTAATTCCGTGGGAGAGGAGGATTGGGTCGGTGGCAAGTGCACAAAAACCAGGGGCAGGATCAACATGGACTGCCACACCACCATCGTGTAAGGAACGAAGCTGGGAACATAAGACTATGAGGGCGTTGCGGAGATCCTCATGTTTCTCGCTCTTGATAAGGGTAGTTAAAGTGTACGAGGAGACAGTCTCTCTTAGTACGAGGATTAATTGTCGGTGACGTCGGGCAACATCAGCAGCGAATGAAACGCCAATGGACCGAGGAGCTTCCATGGTTGACTGGGGCTGAAAGTGTTTAGGGATTGATTTCACAGACTCACAGATGTGACAGGAGGAAGATACAAGGTCGATGGCTTTGTCAATATCTAGAGCGAAGAAGTATCGGCTGAAGAGACGCTTTGTTTGGTACTTTGACGGGTGGCTAAACCGGATGTGAAGAGCTGTTAATAGGCCGTCTAAGACGGAGCAAGGGACAACCAGGGGGTTGGAAGGGTTGATGGTCTCACACAACGAGAAGGCCGTCAGCGGCGATTATGGCATCCTTAAGGTAGCGTTTCACATCAATAATTTTGGTGGCCTTCTTAGAGGGTCGGGTACCTTGGCTAAGGTGCGAG
>BLFK01000146.1:1629563-1637063 GCA_014634185.1 Astreopora myriophthalma | reverse complement strand
TATGTGGGATTAAGAAGAGTGACTACTATAGATGGTCTTCATATCACTGTGAAAACAAAATAGCTGTTAGTGGTGATGTCCAAACAGAAATGCAACATTTGAGAACTGAAGGACAACTGTCTCTTTCAATAAATCCCACATATAAAGTATCTCAAATTAGTTTCAAAGTGTCTTTTCTCAATGCAAGATCATTACACAAACATATTGAAGATGTACGAAGAGATATAAATTATTCACAAACTGATATTAGTATTTTCTCAGAAACTAGGTTCACACAACTTGACAATGACAATTTATATTTATTAGAAGATGACAAATACACATTGTTAAGAAATGATGCCTCCATGACAGATTTACAAAATACAAGACCATTTGGGGGTACAGCAGTTCATAGTAATGTTGACTTTTATCCTGGATACCCATATTGCTTCAATCAAAATGCTGTAGAAATAACAATTTTAAGATTTATGATAATCCCGCACATTACAATAGTAGCAGTTTACAGATCACCTGCAGTGTCAATAACACAAACATGTAGTGCTCTCAGACAGACATTGCAGTCTCTTTCAAGTCAATTCAACTCATTGGTGACTTTAATGTTAACTGGTTGAATAATTTACAGTGCACACAACTTTACAATTTGTTTATAAGATAATGCTTATAGGCAGCTAGTTCAATGTAGTACAACTGACAGCAGTACTTGCATTGACCACATCTATACCAACTTAACTGAAGCACAAGTAAAATTTGGTATTTTAGAGACCTATTTTTCAGACCACAAGGCTATTTATGCTATAATAAATTCCTTTAACACAAATGAAGTTACTGACTGCATTAAAAACTGAATTCTGTGAAATTATATTTTATTAGATATCTAATTTCCTTGCTACATTATGAAAAGTTACAAGGTCAATAAATTTTAGTACAGTAATATACTGTACGTGAATGTTTGTTCATTACAGATGAAAAATTCAGAGAAACCTGTTGTTTATCAACCATCACAAGCCCAAATCCACACTTCCAAAAAACCTACAGCAACCCTATCAACTGCAACTCCTTCTTTTCAACCACCACAATCTGAGATGGAGATGCCTGCTGAACTCACAACACCCAAATCATGCGCAGTTAAAACCACCTCTTCTTCTCAACCATCTCAAGAAAAGATGCAGACTTCCAATGAAATGTGTAAGTTTAACCACATCACAATACTCTACTTTTGAGTTCTCTTTTGTTCCATCTTTGTTAACCCCACAGGAGAAGGGGGAGGTGGGAGGAGGCATGGTTGGAAGGTTCTCCTCTATAAATATTTGCTAATAATATGAATATCTCACGGCAATCAAATATATTTTCAGCTCCCACATCTGAAATAAATAAGTGTTTTTGACATTTTTTTCAAAAATAGGTTTAGATTTTGGTATTGTGTAAAAAATTATGGGATTTCAGTCATATACAATGTACTTGGCTTTACCTCACTTTGTAATGAAAGGTCTTTTTGAACAGATTTTTAAAAATTTTCTTAATCATTGAAATCTGATGGTCAGATTCAGGCTAATGGATTGTAGACACCAGCATGTGCAGTGGTAGATAAAAAAGCTGTGTTTTCATTTGTAGGTTGTAGATTTAAATCATGCACAGATTTAGTGGTTGTAAACAATTTGAATTCATTTCTTTCAGTGGTACATTTCATTGGAACGTGACTAAAGACAAACTACTTCTCACAGAAGTAAGGTTCATAGAGCCATACTTGAACAAAGTTGGGAGTAAGGAGGCGGGGCAGAGGTTGCTGAACATTTGAATTCATGAGATGGGTTTAGAGAGAACCCACGAGACCAAAGAAGTGTTTGTGAGAGGTTCAACAAACTTTTAAACAAGTTTGAAGCAAAAACTCATTCAGAAGAGGCAGCCTCGGGGATAGCTGTTGAACCACTTACTGAAAATGAAATCCTGCTGGAAGAAATTGTGGAAATTATGCAATCTTTAAGCTCTGAGCAAACATCCAACACCAAAATATCAGAAAGCAAGGAGAGAGAAAAAGCTCTAAAGATGAGGGATAAGGCTATCAAGACCTGGGTTAAAACAAAGAAGAATGCAGATCATTAAGACTGATGAATCAGATGAAAAATGTGTGACAACACCCAGAAGAAAAAGGCAGAGAAGAAGAGGATCTGATGGCCTCAAGTGTCTTGAGGAAAATGCCCATCATGAAGCAGAGCTGAAGAAGGAGGAGTTGGCTTTCCGCAAAGAACAAGCTGAGCTAGAAAATAAGAGGCTTCAACTGGAACAACAAGGCAGGAACAGCTACTAGAGCAGGCACAGCAACAAATGCAACAGACGAAGCAACAAGCCGCCTTAAAAACCAACACTTTAATATGTCGCAACAACAAATGCAGCAACAGATGCAAATGCAAACTACTTCCCAAACTGTTATGATGGCTATGCTTGAAAGGCTACCCAAAAAGTAGAGAACACTCTGTGTTTTAAAGACATTGTTAGTGAACATTTTTGCACTTTGAATTATGTGAGAAAAGAGTAAGAAGTGTATTGAGATGATGGTTATAAAAATCACTTAAAATACAGTGATTACTTATTTGCAATAATTGACTGATTCGTTGTTCTGGTTGAATTTTTTCATTAAAAGGTTGAAGACATCCCTTACTTGAGTACCAATTGAAGGCTTGGGGAGCTTTTTTCTTAGGGTGGGAAGGGGGAAGGGGTGGGGTTTTAAAGTAAATAGGCCCAGGCTGCATAGGATTACTGGGTATGTGCACTTGCTGCGCGTAGTCGAAAGAATAGTGCACAGAGCCAGCAAAAGAAGAGGCGGGACGGCTTTCGCGGTTTAAAAGATCCTCATTTCCGAGTGTTTCAAGTGTTTCCTTAGAGCTGGTGCAAACAAACTTGTAAAATTCCCTTTCAGCTTTTGCACTGTTCAGGTGATCTTGTTGGGCTGCAATGCATTCGGACTTGTCGCTCTCTGAGAGATTTGCAGCTCGTTGAAGTTTTGTCGTGTTCTGTTGACAGGTCAAACATAAATCTGTCATCGGTTTCGCTACAACGACGTCGGGAAAAAAGTCCTGCCACAACTGAGTAAACTTTTTGTAGCTGACCGCCTGTTTGTTCGAAGCCTCGCATGTGGAAGTGTAAACCCGCCAAACACTCATTTTTGACTTGGAAGAAGACAGGACTCTTATATCGTCGCTCTTAAAACCAGGAATACGCCCCGGTAGTATTATGGCATTTTCCTCCACGTAGTTTTGAAGAAATGCACAGAAATCTTCGACCACAGACAGGGGTGTCGCATTTTCAGGCACTCTTTTTGTGTTGCCGTGCGTTCTTCGGGGAAAGGCCGTGCTCTTCCCAGTGTTCTTTGAGCCGAAGAAATCTCGCATATCCAATTCCATAAACATGTAAAAACATTTCCTTGCTTTGCCCAAATCATTAAACGGATGCGAAAATTTTGTAAACGGTTGAGAAAAGCGTTTAAACGGTTTGTCGAAAACGTTAAACGGATACTTGTATTTTGTAAACGGATGTGGAAGATGTTTAAACGGTTTGCTCAAATCGTTAAACGGATACGAGATTTTTGCAAACGGATGAGAAAAGTGTGTAAACGCCTTTACATGATCCGTTAAACGGATACTAAACGGATACTAAACGGTTTGTTCCGTTAAACGGTAAAGCATTAGTGGTGCTTTTCGCTTTCCAGGTCACAAGTAAGAGATTATGGAATAGTGAAGCAATACCATCATAAAAGGTTAGCAGAATTAAGGAGGTAATTGCCAAAAACAAATCACCTGATTTTTAAAGAAATTCTCCCAACTCATCAATTTCCAAAATCAAGACATGATTAGTAAACATTAATTACAAACGGCAAAAATGATCTAAAATTGTGATTTTTATTACAATAGACAAACACATTAAAAACATGTAGATCACCCTTTGAATGTAGAGTGTATCATAATGACATGATCACACAACCATGTACACTGTATAGTGACATGGGGCTGTACTCAGAATTGATCAAATGAAAAACTACTTGACTGGTGAAACAACATCCAATTTTTTTTAGTTTGAACCTCCAACAATAAAGGTGGGCAAACATCCAGTGTGACTTATCATGCCAAATATTCCATAAGTGTTGGAGGCTCAATCTGAAAGAATTCGGATGTTGTTACCATAGAAGCATATAAGAATGTTTCTTAAAAGTGCGCTCACAATATATTGCTTGGCTACTGCACTCATACCGAGTTTGAGGTTTTTCTTGTAATCAATAAACTTAAAATGTTCTGCAATGTCCCCAAAGAGCCACTCAATGGAGACACAAACCTCACTCATAGCAGTATTAAAGGCCCTCATCTATGGTGTAACTACCAGCACGTCAGCATCACGATACGGGCCCATCAACTGAGGGTGCAGAGGGTAAAGCAGGGTCCCCGTAGAGGCAAAGAAGTTCCCTTCTGAGTGTGCGGGCTTCTCTTTACAGGTCAAAAGACCAGATTCTTTCAACATCCCGGCATGATGACGCCGTCCTTTGACAGGACCGTAAAGGTTGGCTATAAGTCCATTAGGAATTGCAACAGATTGAAATTTCAAAGCATGGACTTGTTTATGCCCGTTATATAATACACGTTGGTGTTCTCCAGGTCTAGATATCTCGCTTACTGTCCCATCGATAAAACCAAAACAGTTTGTTAAAGGGCTGCCTTTTCTTGTGATGGCTCTAGCGTAACGTTCTAGACTGGCAGGGGACAAAAACGGTTGGTTGTTCCAAGTGGTAAGACGATGACCGTATCTTGAACACCTTGAAATGACATTTTCTACCAATATTTATTATGGAGTTGCATTCAACTGCAGTGTGTCGTCCTACGGCACCTTAAACATGGCAAGCGACAACATTTCCCGCCAAAACTTTCGTACTCGACCCAGGACATACAACTACTCGTCCAACCCTAGCCGTTCAACAGTGGTATTGAATTTTAAATTCCCTAATTTCAGTTTCTTGGCTTGCTCCAGGCTTTCCTGGGCTTGATGGGGTTGAGGTGAGGGGTATATGGGGTACATCATGGTGTTGGATTAGTTGCTGTGGTCATTACACATTTGTTTCTTTATTTGTGTGTTTGTTTTTCAAAGGAAATTCTTCTATCCTAAAGGCAACATGCCAAGGACTAAAGTGGAGCACTTTGTCACAGTTCTTAACTATAATTTGAACAATGAAACAGATTTCTTCAAGAGATTTACACTGCAGATGACCAGCACCCAACTGGATGCACTTCTGACAGGGCTGGAAAATTCAGGGGATGTAGGGAATGTATGGGGAAGCAGCCAAAATATTTTTCAATGATGGCACTAACATCAACTGCCACGGTGATTGGAGCCCAAAATATTGTCCTCTGTTTTCCATCAATAACCATGTTATTGACTGGCTCTCCAAACCAGATGGGGAAAGGTATAACATTGTATGTGGAGAAATAATGGGCATGTAGACTTGGGAAATTATTTTTCTTGCCCTCCATCAATGTATGTTGCGTAATGCAACCACGTCACACTTTTGTAAAATGTTGTTACTGGGATATGTACCTGTAGCTATAAAATCAGCTATGTATGTAACACTGGGATATCTGTATCAAACATTGTATGTATCAACTATACTAAAGTTCTTTCAAAAGGACGGCATCCCACCTCACCCCCCCTAGCTAATTACTATCCCTTACCAAACTGTTTTTGTTTTCCATTAGGTTGCTGTCCAGAATAATATTTGTACCATTTCAAAACATCCAGCGGTCCATTACACAAGAGCAGTCGGCCCTATGGCAACAAATCTTTGATCACTTACTCAGCAAAGTGTCCTCAGTTGTCAGAAAGGTTATTGCTATGGGACAATGGTTGTCATCAAATGAGGGAAGGGATACGTGGGTTTGGTGAAGAAGGAAAGGGGACGCGTTTCGCCAAAATGTGGGCTAGTGGACTTATGGCCGAAATAAAGGTAGTCATTCTAGTTTGCCTATATAGTCTAGTCACACTAGCCCCTCTAAAAAGGAAAAGAAAAGCCTGATACTCAGGTTAAGTCAGACAGAATTGTAAAAGAGGCCTCTAGAAACCCTGAATTGAGTGCTATTGCGTTAATTTCCATTTGAAGATCAGTCCTGGTTGTTCAAAGAGTGGATAATGCTATCCACTGGATAAATCACTGTTCAGCTGATAGCTTAGTTTGTTTTTCCAACACTTATCTACTGGCTAGCTATTTTTCTGGTGGATATTAAACATTAATTATCCAACCTTTGAACAACCGGGGCCAGGGCATTAGATTAACCCCACGGTATATCCTCATGTTGTGCTCCGATGAAGAACACTTTGCTCTCCCTCAGTGCACAGGCGTGTGAATGGCTGCAGGTTTTTGATAACAAAGTTATGAATATCCATAGTTTATGCATGTATTAATAGTTCATGTATCACATTTGTTTTCGTGTAGTGCATTTACTCTGTTACGTATGGTTTCTTTGACAGATGCAGGAGTTAACATCAGCTGTTTGGGAAGACGAGGTGATCAACTTTTTTATGCATGTAATTGCCCCTCATGTCCTGACACACCAGAAACCCGCTCGGCACATGAAGTTCCCTTATCTGAGCTTACCTACTGGCCAGCTACCCTAAAAAGGAAAGGAGGATTTTGTCAACAGGCTTAAGTGTAAGGTGTGGAATACGTTTTACGGAGGCAACATTTCTAGCACAATTTTCAGTGGTTTTGTATGAGGAGTCCTCTTGAATCAGAAACAAAATGAAAGTGAAAGTCAGTGAAACAGCAGAAGACAACATTTGAAAGAAACATAAAAAAACTCAAAACAAATCGTTTCTCGTAACAAACATTAGCGTCTCAAAGGGCAAATGCATGTAAATACTGTAGAAAAGAATGTAATGGCACCCAGCGCTCAATGAATCACAGCACTTTTTCTACTTTGCAGAATCTTCAGTTTCTACGAACTGACTGTATGACATCTAAATTGTCTGGAGATGGCAGTCAACAAGGGGTGCTTGTCAGCAGAGCGGAACCCTTCCAAGAAAGGTGTTTAGATAATGACATTACTCCCATTAAGCCACACGACTTAAGGACATCTGGGTAAGTTTTCTGAATTGTAAGAATAAAGGTTACGGTAATAAGTAATTTGATGGTTGGATGAAAAAGTACTGTACTAGACCAATTGCGATAAATTAAAATTCAGCTTAAAACAATAGACCTCAGTACGAGGCTCTGGGGATTAAACCCCACAAACTCTGTAGTTATTCTCCAGAGCCTCGTACTGAGGTCTATTGTTTTAACCTGAATTTTAATATATCGAAATCAGTCTATTCTATCCGCACAAAATCCAAAGTCTGTGAGTCAGGTGGGGTGGGGGGTGGTGTCATTTGCAGTTTGTGTAATGATTAGAACCGAGCCATTTATAGTGTTCACTTTATTCCAAATCAGGTTTACGGACAACTGAACAACGGTTTTTGTCGCCATCATCG
>BLFK01000146.1:1612063-1624563 GCA_014634185.1 Astreopora myriophthalma | reverse complement strand
CAAATTCTGCCTGCAGAAATCTTGAAATGCATGATACACTCGTAATACAGTCAAACCTGTATTAAGCGGTCACCAGTCAAAGTCCTGGAAATCGCTTCCCTTATTTACTGTAACTTGACCTCCATTAAATGGTCACCTCTATTAAGCGGACACAGTCACTCTTTCTAAGGTCCCAAAAATCAAACATTATGGAACCATAATGTTATTTATGTCGCGACATGATGCCCACGTGATAATCAGTTGAGGTTATCGGAGCTAGGTTCCAAGATTGCATATAGTCTAACCAATGAGGTGTCAGGGCAGTTCTGACTAGGTTTATAGTCTAGATTCCTTGTCAAAAGCACCCTTCCATCCCTTCTCATCAGAGTGTTCATATCTAGAGACAAGTTTTCTCCCACCCCCTCCCCTTTTGCCAGCCAACGGATTATTACTGTTTCTTTGTATAATTAGTCAATATAATTGGCATTGTTTTTCACCCCACGTTTGCTAATTGACTTTAACCATTTACATTTATCACGGTGTTGTCAGCTTTAGCCTTAATTCAATTAAACCTGCCACATCCGTGGCCAAATTCATCCAACACAGTTGTGTGGTTTTATACTCTACACTCCTCGGTTGCATGGGACAGTAATTTACCAGAGCTCACGTTTGACATTAGGCTGGTCTAACAGGCAAATGTCGCGATATATAAATGCTGATTTTATTATTTTCACCTTTGTTTCCAACAAATACATTTTGGGAGTCAAGTACAGCAAAGTTAAAATCACAAGTTTAACTTGTTTCAAGGAATATCTCAAAATCAACTGTCCGGACAGTGACGTTCAGTTATTTTCGACCATAGTGACATCATTGAACATCAAATTGACCTTTCACCAGCTTCTCTTTTAACCAATTGTACAAGAAACTGTGCCCTTCAAAATGCACTTGTAAACCATAACCAGCTCCTCTGTTAACACGCTTTCCTTTAACAATGACCCTAGCAGAATTTGAAGGTTTCTTTAAAAACTTTGTTAACCATCTTGCCATAATCTTAGGAATGTGCCTGATAACATCAAAATAATCGTATTTGTTTGTTAAATTGTTAGGGTGAAACGACACTTCAACATCAGGAAGTGGTGTTGCTGTACCATGGCCATGGTTATCTTGCTTTTTCTGTTCGATTGCAGCAGCGTTGAGATCTTTTGTGTTGTCTGGTTCATGCTTGAGTAAAATACTCGTCCTCTAAAACTGGTTCCCATCCATCCATGTTTTCACCGTTGCCGCTAGCAGCATTTCCAGAACAGAACCTTGAAACCAATGACACCAAACCTATGCTGTATTAAATAACTGCTGGACTGCACATGTACGTGCAGCATAAAAGAATAAGTTATGGGTGGGTAGTGTTAAAATGCTAGGAATTTCCTGTCTTAATCATGTTTTTTCGTTTATCACATGTTGAACACCCAGGGAGATAAAGGGAAGGGGGGAAACTAGTGTACGTTTTATAGGTACTGTATGTGCTGCTGTGTATGATCATTGTTTGTGTGAGACACTCAGTCTGTTTAGAAATCACAGAGCTTTACTCTGCAAAAATTGTGGAGTTGTCCCCCCGTCCCTCCACACTGGGTTGAACAATTCATAATCTGCTTCCCCGGCTTAAAAAGGCTTCAGCTGAATCATTCTGTTAGAGCTGTAAAAGGAAACAAAATATTGTTGCTTACATGTAACTTGTCAAGCTTCCATTTGTAACAGGCCAGAATGCACTGTTGCTGCTCCAGAGGAAACTGAGAACTGGAAAGTGGGTCATAGTGTTGCCTTTTGTTTGTCTTGTGAAAGAGACAAGCAGAAACTAGAAACAAAAAAATCTGACCAAAGTTTAGTTAAAGTGTCCAACACAAGGAAAGATGAAAGAAAGCCAAAACAGTCAAAATTTACAGCTGCTAACAAAAAGGGAGGAGAAAGGAAGAAGTTATTAATTATGTGAAGGACCATCCAAGTGCCAGGTATCGAAAGGTTGCTGAAAAATTTAATATTGGGCAAACACAAGCACAAAAGATTCTCAAAGAAAGAGATGCAATACTCGCAGTATATGAAAGCAACACAAAGCCAAATGAGCAAAAGAGAGTCCGCTCAGCAAAAATACGTGAATGTGAATGAACCTCTTTGGGACTGGTATGTAATATTCAGGAGATCAAACAGTCCTGTATCAGGAATGCTACTTCAAGAGGAACCTTTAATGATTCTGTCGGCCACCGAGCTAAGCAGACGCATATTTCTCGCTTTGTGTAAATTTATTTTATTAAGTTTCTCTTACTATGACTGGTAAAGAAAACCAACTAAAAAAAATCAGCAGTTAAGAAATGAAATTACAATACAATACAATACAATACTTTATTGACAACTCCCCATGTGGGCTTTTCAGTGACAATAGACTCTAAAACACTATATTATATATATATAATAAAAATTAAATAAATATATAGAATAAAAAGGGGAAAAATCAACCTAATTTAAGACAACAACTTTTTTAAAAGGTCTAATTTAAGATTGCGTTTAAAACTACTTACACATTGACTTAATTTCAATGTAGGGCTAATAGCGTTCCAAATACTTACAATACGATAATGAAAAGACCTCTGG
Organism: Astreopora myriophthalma; assembly: GCA_014634185.1. Taxonomy (NCBI): domain Eukaryota; kingdom Metazoa; phylum Cnidaria; class Anthozoa; order Scleractinia; family Acroporidae; genus Astreopora; species Astreopora myriophthalma. The sequence continues at coordinate 1,621,944 of BLFK01000146.1, read as the reverse complement.
CCGGTTGCTGATTTACAGAGTGAGATGTTTAATTTTTGTGAATTACGGGTTGCTCGCCCACTAATACTACCCCTAGAGATAAACTTATTACTTAAATATTCAGGTGAAACACCTGTCATACACTTAAAGGCCATAACTGCATCTCTAAAATAGAGGTGTGATTTCACAGGAATCCATTTTAAGCTTTTAGAGCTGGAGACACATGATCATATTTTCTAATGTTACATACTATGCATAATTTTGAATTCCTTGCAGCCTCTTTATATTAGTGTCGGTAGTGTTTGCCCAAACTGACGAACAATAATATAATTTGCTAAATACCAAGGAATTTATAATCATAATAAGTATGTCTTTCCTAAATGCGTGTTTTACGCGGCCTATTTGTCCCAGCGCAGACATACAAGAGGAGACAGTTTTAATGATGTGTTCATCAAAAATCACTTCAAGATCTTTAACAGTCTCTGAGGGTTCAAGGTCTTTACCCAAGAGTGTAAGGCGAAATTCTGGGATTTTCGCACTCATCTGTTTACTTCCATATATAATCAACTTGGTCTTATCAGGATTTAAAAGTAGACCATTTTCAAAGCACCAGTTACGTATGCTGACAAGGTCTTCGTTCAAAGCAGCTACGACGGTTACGGAGTCATGGGGTTGGAATGACATGTGTGTCATCCACATAACTCTCGACTAGACAATGTTTTGGAGTAGATGGTAAATCGTTGACATAGACTCCAAAGAGCATTGGACCCAAAATGCTACCTTGTGGAACTCCACTGGTCAACGGTAATGGATCAGAGATCTTAGTATTGACGCGGACTACTTGAGTTCTGTTAGATAGATAACTACGAAACCAATTGGAGAACTCAAGAAGCAACTGGATAAATTGACTGAGGAAATTGGACATCTACGTGAAGAAATCGTTCATGATGCTGGCACCGAATATGGCGGCAACACTGTGGACAAGGAACAATCAGTTGAGTCGAAAGAACTGAAGCGTTTAAACTCAAGGCTAAATGCAATCTCAGATGCTTGTGATAGAATCTCGCAGTCAATTGCTGCTTTGGAAATGTATAGTTATCAATTCAACATCAAAGTTGTTGGCAGCAAAAGAGATGACCAAGCAGACAGCTAACCTGTGTCTTCAACTATTTCATCAGATGGGAGTGAAAGATGTTTCGATAAATGACATTGACATTGCCCACCAAGTTCCATATAGAAATCCCTCGAATCAACCAGACGCTGTAGTCTGTAAAATTTGAAGGATGGTAAAGGAAAAAATTATGGCTTCCAGGAAGACAATAAGGAACATAACAGCACAGCAACTAGGATTTTCTTCAGAGATTGATGTGAGTCACCTCAATATTTACGATCATCTGACACCTCGTCTACAAACCCTTCTGTATGAGGCAAAGAAGTTCAAAGTAGCCAACAGCTTTAAATTCTGCTGGGCTAAAAATGGTTTCGTATTTCTCAGGAAATCAGAGAATTCACCGATCCGCAAATTTGCAAATATGGAGGACCTAAACGCATTTACCCAAGGATAGAGATAAGTAGCACAGTGACAATATTATCATTTGTTTTTAATATCTCACCTACGATATGATTTTAAACGCACGTTAGATGCAAAAGCGAACTAGAAGATGCAAAGAACAGGACCGAAATAGAAAACTCCTTCTTAAAGAACTTCCATATTATAACTTCACTGGCAACTTAACTCTTTACCACGGGCAATTTAACAATTCTCTGATCCAAAATCAGCTCCCAACTAAGAGACAACTCGAAAACCTAAATGGTTTGCATGATCTTGATCTTTTCAGACTAAACTCAAATCTTGATGACAGTTTAAATACCAACAATAACTTATTCAATCAACAAATTTACAGCCGTTATTATTCTCCGTATAATTTTAATAAATATCTAAATATCCAAACAAAAGACGAGATGGAAACGAGCTTTTCGATTTTTCACAACAATATCATCAGTTTAAATCACAATCTCGAAAAACTCCAAACCAACTACTTATCAGAAATGGATTTTCAGTTTGATATTATTGGACTTACAGAAACGAAAATAACTAAAACGACCTGTAATATTAGCTTTGAAATTCCAGGTTACACTTTTGAATACGTAGCCACACCACTGGCCTCAGGAGGCGTCGCGCTTTTTATCAATGAAGATCTTAATTACACAGTGCTTGAAAGGGTCTCTTGCGAGGCGTTTCAAGCATTGTGGATAGAAATTTCCCATGAGAAACAAAAAAATGTCATATGTGGAATAATTTATCGTCAACACAACTCCCCAGATCAATTCATTGAATATTTTACTGATACAATTGAAAAGCTGGTTTCCACTGGGAAAACACTTTATTTAATGGGTGACTTTAACCTATGTCTTTTAAAGACGGAATCATCTTCATATAGTCAGGATTTCCTACTGGCCCTACAGAGTTTTTATCTTCTTCCAACTATTGACAAACCAACACGCGTACGTAATAACTCAGCCTCTCTTATTGATAATATTTTCGTTAATAATCCTGATCAAGTTCTAATTAGTGGAAATATTATTACCAATGTCTTTGATAATTTTTCTCAATTTTGTATTTTGAAATCTAATCGAGACAAACCTGTCAAGAAAACAATTGAAAAATGTGACTTCTCTCAATTTTCCTCTAAGGAATTTAATAATGATTTGTCCGCAATCAGCTGGGATGATATTATTGCCTCAAAAGCAAATAACATTGATGACCTGTTCTTGTTATGGGTACGAAAGAAAACACGCCCGTAGGCTTCAACTTCAAGAGCTTTAATAGTACCTTTTCACTGCATGTGATCCTGAAGATCACATGACTTACAACCAACTTATCATAACAGTTCTCATCTTTCTACAGAAAATTGAATACAGTTGTGAATAGCCATGCAACTGTTAAAATTTTATCCAAACGTAAAATTAAACAACTTGCAAAACCATGGATAACAAAAGGAATAAGGACATCAATTAAAATAAAGAACAAGCTATATGTAAATGAAGTACACAGCAAATAGAAATATTATAGAAGTAAAATTACCAACCTTATTCGTTTGAATAAAAAACGATTACCTTGATTTCTTTGAGAAAAATACAACTAATATGAAAAAGACATGGAAAGCAATAAATGAATTATTAAATAACCAAAGGGGAAAAAGTAGAGTGTTAACGAAGCTGAATGACCCAAGCAATAACAATCAAATAACACAAAATCCTTTCCCGTTTACCAAATATTCTAAATAAACATTTTGCAAATGTTGGCAATTTACTAGCAAGTAAATTGCCAAAGAAAAATAACTATGTGAGTTATCTTAGTAAATTGAAATCACCTGATTCTTCCTTTTTTTTTCAAACCCATTACACTGGAAGAAGTTAAACAGGAAATTTTATCCCTACCAAATAATAAATCCTGTGGCTTATACTCGTGCCCTACACAACTGCTTAAATGTTCTTGCAATATCTTATCCCCACCTCTTTCTCATACTTTTAATTTATCTGTTATGCGTGGTGCCTATCCTTCAAAACGTAAGATTTCCAAAATATAATGCCAACATATAAAAGTGAAGACAAGACCGACCCTTCAAACTATCAACCAATATCTCTTTTGTCTAATTTTAATAGGATTTTTGAAAAACTTCTGTACTACCAGATGAAGGAATTTATTGACAAAAATAACCTAATGTATTCCTCACAGTATGGCTTCTGCAAGTCACATCCCACAGAGCATGCAGTACTTGATATTGTCGAAGATATACTGAGTACTATGGATAAACGGTACTTCTCATGCGGTGTCTTCATTGACCTTAAAAGAAGCATTTGATACGGTCAATCATGAAATATTACTCGATAAATTGAACTTTTACCGTTTCCGGGCAATGATAAATGACTGGTTTCAATCATATTTAAAATATAGAACACAAACAATTCAGATTGGAGAGCACTTATCAACAAAACTTATTTCTCCTGTGGTGTGCCCCAGGGGTCGGTCCTTGGACCTCTTCTATTTTTACTTTAGGTAAATGACATTCACAAACTAAAATTTTATCTTTTCACGGATGTTTCTAATACACTTTATGCTGATAAGAATCTCAAGGTGATCGAACAAATGGTTAATGCAGAGTTGAATAATGTACATGATTGGTTAACTACAAATAGGTTGACATTGAATACAAAAAAAATCAATTTTTTTAATTTTTCGTCCTCGTCAGAAAAAAAAAGCATTTTTCTCCACAAATAAGTATTTAGATTGTGAGGCAAACAAGTTATATCAAATATCTAGGCATCTTAATCGATCAAAATTTGTCATGGAAAAACCATGTTGAAGCTGAGGTGCTTCGTTCCATCTACTGTCCTTGTAAATATTTAATTCTTTAATTTTACCTTATATAACTTATGGACTCATTGCCTGGGGCAATGCATCCAATGCTTGTTTAAACAAGATTTTGGTTCTTCAAAAGTGAGTGTTGTGCTTATAATCTATTTCACTGATCGAAGAGAACGTGCCATCCCTTTACTTGCCGAAGCAAAAATTCTGCCTGTTACACTGTACGTTCCTATGTTATGAAGCCGTAAGTAAACTAATGCTTGACGTGCACAACCAGAGTGCCCCAATTAACATTGTGAAACTATTTACTAAAACATCACACATTCATACCTACAATACTCGATCATCCAAGTCGCAGCTCTTTAGTATAAAGTATTCTAGACTTAACTTACCAAAAAAGGCTTTCTCACATGTTGGTGTCAAAATTTAGAATAAGATACCGAATGAATTTAAAACATTATCAAAAAATTCCTTTAAAAAACAAATGAAAACTTCTTTATTTCAGATCCTAGATAATCTCGATGTCGAAAATATTTCCTCTAAACTTAAAGACTGCACAATTAAAACAAATTGATCCAATTATTTTAGCATCTAATCTGCTCCTATACTTTTTATTGGTACAACTACTGATGTATTTACCAGTTATGCCTCTCTTTATATTTTAACAATGCCTAACTATTTAGTTTTTTTTTTCTTTAATTTTCTTTACTTTACACTTAAAGTGTGAATTGCTGAAAAAATGGGGATGAAAGGATTTGCAGCTTCAAATAGGTGGCTAGAATCTTTCAAAAAACAGCATAACATTCACAATATGACCATAGCCGGTGAGGTTGGGAACGTCAAGAGGAAACCATAGAAAGCTGGAATGAACGAGCAAGAGAGGTTACCAAAGGCTGGAAGCCAGAAAATGTCTGGAATATGGATGAAACAGGTTGCTTTTGGAAAGGATTGCTCAAGCTTAAATGAAAAAGGGCAGCGTTGTACTGGTGGAGAGCAAGCCAAACAGAGAACAACTTGGGCTTTTTTGTTGCTGGAGAAAAAGGGGATCCAATTGTCATCGGGAAGTATGAAAAACCTAGATGCTTCAAGAACTTGAGTGATACTAAATGTCCGTATAAATGCTGTTTTTTTTTTAAGTCAAAGGCATGGATGAATGCAGAAATATGGGTGAAGTTCTTCAGAGGCTAAATGAAAAGGTACAGCGAAGAAACACGAACATTTTATTGTTCTTGGACAATGCTACATGTTCCCACAAGCTTGGCTGATGACTTTACCAATATAACAATTAGGTTCCTACCAAGAAAAGACCCAGCCCCTCCACGCAGGCATCATAGCCAATTGGAAAGTAAAGTATAAGAAGTGGTAACTTCAACATGTCTGCTCCAAGGTAAATACCTCAACAAGCGCAGATGCCATATTGACTCTTCTGTTGTGAACAAAATCACTGGAGTGTGAACTGTACCAGCATTGGTGGACAGGAACAAGCATTGGCGGACAGGAAGAAGTTTTCCGTAGATCACAATTTGTGTTTTAATTGTGGGTGTTTAAACCACACAGCAGACTAGTCACAGGCGTGGTTGTGCAAAGTGCAAATACAGGCATCATACAAGCATATGCAATAGAAAGGAGAGGGAAAACAGCAGAAGTTTGAACGGAGTATCACTGACAGGATACACCAATTATACAGAGGAGAAAGTACTACCCACAATTATTCCCGTCAGCATTGAAGGGCAAGTTCTTTTGGCCTACCTGGACATGGGATCTGGATGCAATTTCATCTCATGCGAGGCAGTCAAGTTGTTAAAGTTAAAGCCTACAGGTCATGAGACGTACAAAATCTTGGCTGTCAACCGAACCAAAGTTCAGTCCATGCCAATCTTTGATCCCCACATCAAATCCCTGGACCGACAATCATGTGAAGAAGTTGAATTCACTGGCTCAAAGTTAGCTGATTTTACAACTGTGAGAAGGCCAGAAATGAACCAGATGAAACAGAAGTACCAACATACGCAGGATAAGAGGTTCTATATGACATCTACAGGATTTGCTGCACAATGAAGAATTTGATTCTTATACAGAGTAAGCAAAATATTTACCAAGGCCTGTGTTAGTTGTTATCCTGAGTCAGACCATCATAAAAAATAACCATTTAATTTGTATTCTCACCCTTACGTGAACCCTTTTCCCCCCTAACAATCTTGAAACTTATGGAAAGCTTTACCTGCATCAGGATTTTCATTGTGTTGGGTGAATGTTGTTATTGGCAGTGTGACCTGACTCAGACTAATTCAACACAGGCATGGAAAAGTTAGCTGCACTATAAGTTCATGGTTTTGTAAATAACCCAAGGTCTCTGTAAATACAACTACAGTGTACAGTGTATATAAGATAACTTGACCTGGTGAGTACATAGCATACTACAAAACTATTCTTGACCATTGGCAATTGTTTAATTCCATTTCAAATAATTTTTACATCAGTTTTTTCTGGAAATAGTTAATTTTCTTTGCCCTTCCAATTCTGTATAGTTGTTTTAGTCCAAAACATCAATATGATACTCCTTCCACTTGTTGTTGTATACTTTTCAATTATCTGCATCAGTTATTGAAAACTTACCGGGCCATAATCAGATTTTGATTTACATTTCGATAGAATTTCACAATTGAGATAAACACCCATTCAGTTTGCTTATTGGAAAGGTCCATTATCCATGCTCACCATAATTATTTATATCTACTTCTATGCCTACTTTTTATTTGCTTAAATAAATACACCAATTGTTAGCAACCATCTCTGTGTTTAGAAGGGTATTCGATACCTACAGAGTACCGGAGGTGGTGAAATCGGATAATGGTGCACCATTTAACGGCCACCGATTTGAAGAATACGCACAAGAGGAAGGGTTAAAATATTGAAAAGTGACCCCCAGATGGCCAGAAGCCAACGGCGATGTAGAGCGGTGTATGCAGAGAACTAAAAAAATAGCAAGAATTGCCACACTACAAGGCAGACCGCTCCGTGAAGAGGTGCGCAGGGGGATAAGAGCACACAGAGCAACTGTACACCCAACCACTGGAGCTAGCCCGAATAAACTTATGTTCGGGAGGGAACTGCGTAGAAGACAACCCGAGCACCCAGACGACACTATGGTCCGTAAGCGTGACCGAGAGCAAAAAGAGAAGATGAAGAGATACGCCGATAAAAGAAGACATACAACTACGATGAGGATAAAAGTGGGAGACACAGTGTTATGCTAGCAAGAAAGGAAAAACAGCCTGACGCCTCTATTCGAGGTTGTCATTGGCATCAAGGTTGTCATTGGCATCAAGGGAGTCATTGGCATCAAGGGAGACATTGGTTGTCATTGGCATCAAGGGAGACATGATCACTGCCAAGAACAACCAGAACATTTGGACCAGGAACTACTCGGATTGGAAGTTACTAAAAAACGGGTGCAGGCAGTCCGCTACATGTGGTGACTCAGACAATGAGGATGCCTTTGACCTGGACGAAACCGTAGGGGATGAAGGCCTACAGGGTGCAGAGCAGCCCAGTGATAGCAGCGAGAGGGAACAAAGATGGGCGATACGTGACAGGCCCAGGAGGAAAACAACGTCCACAAAGGACACCAAATACAAGGACTTTATTTGTGATTAAACCTAAAGGGAACAGCAACCTGCAAGCCCTCGGACTAGAACACTCATTTACTAATGTAAGGGGTGTAGGGATGTAATGGCGTGACGGTGTATAATACCATATATGTAAGTAATGTATGCATCGTATGTAAGTGTGGATATATAATGTGTAGGCCGGGGCAGAGCGTAAAGGGTCGGAGCAACACGAGATTGGATTAACGCTAGCAATGCGAAACGATCGACATTAAAATATCTTTAACTAGATGGTTGTCATGTTCAAGGGCTACGTCCATGGCCACATTGCAACCAAGTGAGCCCTTGTTATTGACAGTTCTGTTCCATTTCACCCTCTCTGCCTCTCGTGGGCTGAGTAAAGCAAATAATTGGAAAAGGTGAAACAATGCCTCCAGTGCATACTTTGTGCTTCCACTGCCATCCTGCTTAAGATGCAAAGGAACATCTTAATACATCGAATTATTCGTTCACCATAAACCTCTTTGATGGCATCCATGAAATTTCTCAATAGTAGTGCCATATTCATGAAACCACAGTGGTAATCATAAATATCATCTTTAGGATTGGGGTTCTGGTCAGTTGGATCTGGGACTGTGTTGATAAGAACTGGCTCTTGAGGTATGGTGGGTGGGGGATTATGAGTCAGTTCATGCCTCATTCTGTGGACCCCATCATATTTAAATGAACTTGTGCACCCTGGGAACCGGCATGGGTATCTGCCACTGGGAAGCAAAGGCTGGTTGTTCTGTGCTGTCTCCCATTCTTGCAGGGCTTCAATGTTGTGGAAGTGGTTTGCATAGAGAGTTCCATCCACCACATACAACTGGATGAATTCCTTGATCACTCTATAAAAATATCGCTGATGCACCACCCAAAGTCCAGTAGCAAGTTCATCACTGAAGCCATGTGCAGTGGGCTTGTCACCCAAAGAACTTGAGGGCTGCAGTGATGATGTCAGCATCCAGGATCAGATTGACAAATCTCTTAAAGGGGGCAGGTTTGTGCTGCGCATCGCTTACCACATCACGCCAGTTAACAGGGTTTCTCAATGCAAATAGTGATGTTTTATCAGTAGCTGAGGAACCACTATAGTATTGGGAAAAAATCAACTGAAAAAAGGAAAAATAAAGTATTCGTTATTTTGATTGAATGTTTATGATAATAATTACATTACACTATACAGAACAAAAAAAATTGGAGGCACGTAGTCTGATTGTGAAGGCCTAAACGAACAAAAACTGAAGAAAAGTATGAAGCTTATATTTCCTGAATGGTAAGTAGGTGAGAGGTAAATTCTCCATTGTAAGGAGGGAGGAAAGGGTGGTGGTGGATATTCTATGGAATTGCAAAATATAATACTATAAAGAATAGGCATTTACACTGTCAGGGATAGAGCTCAGAACTGGGTACCAAATTTTGAAATTAGTCCAGGTGCTTGTCTGATTGGTGATTCTGTTTTCACCCCACCACTATTAGGTTTGATGCACCACTTTTGATTGCCAAAACAATGACAATTCTTTATTCAGTGAGTAGCAGTGCCAGATTGACAAGGGCTAGTTACTCAAAATACTGGTTTTTTTTGTTTAACCACTGCAACTTGAAAATGCAAATAATCAAAATACATAGCTATGTGTACACTATATTGACCATTGTATGAAGAAAAACTTACAGAAAGAAATTTGTTTTCATGATGCCTGTCAGCCAGCTGAAAGAATAAACCTTCTAATCATCGTGTTTTGGTGTATGCATTGCGAACAGAGAACTGGGCTTCCACCCCTCTCTCCATGGTCTTCTGGTCACCAACAACAGGCACTTGATCAAACACCTCACCACCATCTGGACCAGCAACAGGCACTAATTCATGAAGCTCCCTCACAATATCA
>BLFK01000146.1:1585241-1595241 GCA_014634185.1 Astreopora myriophthalma | reverse complement strand
TGGGAGTTATCATCCCAAAGCTAGGAACATTTTCCAGAAGTGGGATAACAATTCTGAAGAAATTTTGCAAAATATCATCCTTAAAGGCAGACGTCCGCAGTGAAGAACGATGGCTCAACGAGAATTCAGATGGCCTCAGTGTGGCAGAAATTTGTGCAATCAAGGAGATCCTTTGGAACCTCGGAGAGAACACCACTGTCTTAAGAGCTGGTGGCAAGTCTGTTGATGTAGCATCCTTCTCAACTCTGGTTGGAGAACGATATTTGGACAACTTTGTCATTGATGTGTGCATCTTGAGCTTTCTTCAGGATTTTCAAGGTAGATCAAAGGTTCTATCTCCCCTCTGAAGCTCACACTTGGCTTAGCACCAATGACAGTCAATTCATCCACAGAAAGCTTCTTGATGTACTCTCCACTTCAAAGGAGAAAGAACTGGATCTTCTTCTTTGCCCTTTACACATGAACCAGTCACATTGGGGTCTCATTGTCATTGACCTCCTTCATAGAAAGCTAATGTTTGATGATGGTTACAAGTTGAAGCCAGACACCAGTGGTCTGCCCACAGTGAAACACATTCTTGATGTCTTCCATCAGCTGAGACCTGATGCCCATTGCTTTGGGAATGCCTTTTGGACCTCTGCAGATCATTTTGAGCGATTTGGAATGCCATCATAGGCGGATTGTGGTGAAATGGGCCAAGGGAGTGGTGTGGTGTTGGGGTAATTTTAGCAGCGAGAGACTTTCTTTCCAAAGACGCCTTTGTAGTCATGCCTAAGTTTGGATGGCAATATTCCCAAATGAGATGCTTGAGAAAGCAGCTTATGTTGCAAGTAATTAAATGGCGATCTTCGGTTTAATTAGATTATTTTTTGTTTGCATAATAATGGTAATATTGATCTTGTTATTGTGCATTATTCTTTCAGTGACTGGTGGAGCAGCAGAGGAGCTTGGTCTGTTTAGGCTGCAACTCTGTGAGAACTGTTTTCTCCTGGTGCTCATTGGGAACAAAGTATAACACAGTAACAGTAAGCCATTAAATATTTACTGTAATTATGATATCTGTACAATTTATCTCAGATTCATTTTGCATTATTCAATGTTGGCATGCTAAAAAATACTACTCAGCAAAAACTTTTCAAAATATTGTTTTCAATCGCGAAGCCAATAGTGTTTTTGCATGGCTTATTTCTCAAAGATAATGCTCAAATCGGTTTACAAAATACCAGGGCAATGTTCTTAAGTTTTCAGTCAACTTGCAAAATTTGGGCTAGTTTGAGTTTAAATAAAAAATTATCGACCGAAATTGTCACTTACTAGGTTTTTGCATCCAGCCCTTCAATTGATATCAACATGAAATTTTACATGACTGGAGCTTTGTATGAGAGTGTATAACAGAAGTAGGTTATCAGAGTAGCACGGTCTATTTAGGCTGCAAGTCTGTGAGAGTTTCTCTCCTGGTGTTTCAGTGAAATTTTAAAAAGGATTACAAAACTTTCAGAATTAAGAGCAACACGTTTTCTTAGGATTCTCTGAGACAACAGAGTAGCATGGTCTGTAGCAACTAGAATACAAAAAAGGAACGTGTTGATTGCGTGGTTCGTTGTCAAGTGTGTATTGTTGTGTGTATGCATTGTAATACTGTCTAAGTGTTAACTAGATGTCGTGATTATTCCCTGTAGTCCTTTGACACGTTTATTTGTAAGTATATAAGTTTGTTTCAGTGTCATTACGCATAATTTTTCCCTTTAAGTCCGGTATCTTTCTTCCTAGGTTCGGTTCATAAGTTATAGTTTTTTCGCCGTTCTCGGCAGCCTTTTGGCATCATTCATCTCTACTCGCACCACAGTTTGTAAGTATTTGTTTCGTGTTTTCCGTTGCTCTTTTACATCCTTTACTTTTAGAACAATTTATGTAATTTGTCTTCGTTTATTTTGTTTTCAGTTGAATCGCAGTTGCCAGTGTTCAAATATTAAATTTATAGCGCATTCAAATGTGGTGTTTCCTTCAGTGGGACTTGAACCTTCGACCGAACATGGTCTTCTTAGGCTGCAACTCTGTAAGAGTTTCTCTCCTGGTGTTTCAGTGAAATAAAAAAAAAACGATTTTGAATTTGCAAAGAAACAATGAAAAACCGGAGAGGCCTAATATATATGAGAAACTTGAATCACTGGATTCCTTTTTGGTTTTCTTTTTCAGCGAAATCTTTTCTCCGGGTGTTTCTTATTAGAAAATGTAACGACCTTAAAATACAATTGAACGAGAGATAATTTAATTTTATTCCTACCATTCAATTGTGTTTTTTCCTGAAATGGTTTGTTCGTTATTAATTTCCGATTAAAAATGAAAGCAGGTGTGTACAAAGCAGAGATGATTATAATCCAACATAGTGTTAATATTATCAAAACGTTATTACATTGCTAATAAACCAAGACAATTCACTTGTGGCGTTGCGTTCTCTTATCCTAGCAGGGTTTTTTACTCCAGTGGCGGTAATTTTATAGGTGCACTTTCCCCACAAATATTCTCAGTGTTAAAAAACCACTGTTAGAGCTGTCAAATAGTGGGCACCAAATAAGTTCACACTCTCTCATAGCTCTCCCTTGACCAGCGCTTATGTCGATTTGGGATCGAAGAGTGGGCTGCTTTGCTGATGTCTTGTTCTTTGCAGCTTCCAGAGCAGCACGGCCAGACAGTTGGCGTTCAGTATTGATTTCGTTAGTGCCACTGAACGATTTGGAGAAGCAAAGTCCTACAGCTGATTGTTCGGACAGTGCCTGTTGAACATCTTCCAAGTTGTAGGTCTTGAATGAAAGACGTAGTGCTTTTTGTTTCCACATGGGTGGTTTAAAGTGCTTGCACTCTTTCACTGCATTGAGATTTGCACTTCCTATCTTCTTTAATAGGTGGCTTAAGAAATCCAATCTAACATTGGTGAACGTAAAATGGCACCATTTGGCTGCAAATATTTAAAGAGAGTTCATTTAAGGATGTTAAAAGAGTGGCTTCCAGTCGATAGAATGTTTGCAGAAATATTGTTTTATTATTACTTTACGCATTTGTGTTTGTGCTCGAGCTTTGACTTGTTGTTTTCTTGTTAAAAAAGCTGCAGTCTTTCGTTAAAATACAATGCCTGTTTGTAGGAAAACTTATGCCACTGTGATGTCACTCAGATTACTCAACATGGGTGTGTAAGTTCTTCTGGTAGCGTCTCATTCCCGTATGCATCTTAAGAAAATTAAAGCCTTGGTCCATTTTATGCCCGATTTTTACCTGGAAATGCAATATATATTTATAACATGCCTGTGTCTCGTGGTCTAGCTTGTTATTATTTCATTATTATATCGCGATAAAAACCGGGCATAAAACATCAACAAACATTGATTCTGTTGTCGGCATAATGAGAATTAGTTAACTCAAAGTAAATCAGGCTATAGTAAAAATATATACCTGGAACGCAGGGGTTGTGTGCAGAATTGATGCACTCGACTAATTCTGCCAGCCATTCCATGTACCTTTCATGCCTTGCACGTTCTTTTAAAAGTCGAAGATGCACGCGTGGTGCTTGTTTATCCCCAAGAGAAAAGTCAATATTTCGAGGTACCTCGTGTCCAGAATGCCTTGACTGGAAGTGCCTTTCAAGGGCCCTCCTTGACTTAAATTTCTTTTTGCAAATAGTACAGCCTGTAACGTAGATTTCGGCCATTTTCTCGCCAAATACAAGCAAGGATTGAAGATCGCCGTCGGCAGCTTGAAGTCCAGGTAGAGAAAGCCATTGAAAACCGCATCGAAAGTGGAGAGCTACAACATGTGAATGCAGATCCAGCAGATGGACGTCTAGCGTCGGAGTCCGACAAACGAAACCGTATAGTAATGAAGAGATCAGCAAATACAGACCACGAAGAAGTACCAAAGAAGGTAGCTCGACTCCACAGTCTAAAAGAAATACCTGCAACACATGTGACCTTAACTAAGACTTGTCTTGGTAGTGGTAGCTATGGTTCCTGTTACCTGGGCACCTTCCGTGGCATGACCGTCGTGGTTAAGTCCTTGCATGTCCACGAAGGGAAAGGAGAGTCTAGTCATGAGGCAGAAAACAGAGTAAGGCAAGAGCTGATTTACGAGGCCCTCTTCGCTTCGGGGTTTGTAGTGCAGCGCCACCCTTTCGACTTATCATTCAGTTTCATGGCGATAGGAAAAATCACAGGTCCCTCACCATATCAAGTGCCCTCTCCAAAAGCGTCATGACGACTGATAAAGTATTTTGGGTAGCCATCATTAAGAAAATCGGATCAGGGCTAAAACTAGTCCACGAATCGGGCTTTCTTCATAATGATATCAACCAGAGAGCAGACCGTCATTGCAACAGATATTGGTGGAAATTTCCTAGTTCATAATGAATTTTTGTTGGAACTTGCATGCTAGTTTTATGGATAACTGCAAAACATGTAATCGTCAGTTCACTTGTGAGCTTTGCTTCATGAACCTTTTATTCAAATCGCCGATTCACCACTAATAGTCATTTTACGGTAACGCAAATTGCTCTCTGAGATCTTAAATTTGGAATTGACTACCTTGGATTAACTGTGATGTGTGTAAGTCTTAAATTTTCACATTTCGTGCGAGTTGCATTGACACAGTCCTATGGCAATTGCGGTTCCTAGATTTGATTTTTTGGCTGTATGGTACTAATATGTAAAAGAAATCTACAGATGATTTTGGTACCGAACCGAATAGATAATAAAGCTGTAATGCATTTCTTTGTCAATCATATTTCCGCGCGGTAAAATCGAGAAAGTGCGGGAATTGATTAAACACGTTTGCCTGCAAGTTAGAGATAAAAACAAGACGTTTCAGGTCACAAATGCTGTGTTTCTTCAGTTAGGATGACAACATTGCTCTTTCGATGAGAGCTAAAAATTCCAAGAATTTACTTTTTCACACTTTTCTCAGTCCCTGAGGTTTAAGTCGCTGACAAGTTACCTTGCGAAAAAATGCAATCTCCTGCTGATGTTTTGAAGTAGAATTGCAAAACATCAGCAGGGGTCCACGATTTCAGAATCGCATGAAGCTCGTCGTGCATCGTACCCACTTATTTGAAAAAGTCTTTTGATTTACCAAAAATATTCCTTCCCTTGCAATGCAGATTGTACTCTTTGGTATGGTGTGTTTAAGCCTTTAAACTGTCAACATAAAATTATTCCTAAAAGTAGTTTACAATTTATTGCAGAGGACAAGAATGAATGCAGGCAAGATCAACTCAAATCCGCCAATGATCTAGATGATATCTGCCTCGCAGACAAAGCATCAAAGCCAAAAAAGAGGCGAGTGACCAATGAGGATGTGCTGCAAATGCAATATGACTGCCTTAGTCTGCAAAGAGAAAATTTGCTATTAAAGGAAAAAAAACTTACACTTCAAGTGCAATTGTTAGAGCAGCAAGTGCAAGTAAAAAACTTACACTTTATTGTAAGAGACTGTTGCTGTGTTGGTGCAATTGAAGCAATGGAAAGTAAAGTGCACCTAACCCAGTAAAAGAATGCCTTTCTGCCTTAAGGTTACTTATTAACTTACTTACTTAAGGTTAAATTCTTAAGCACTTACTGTATTCTTGCATTGTATACTTCAATTGCTGCTGTTGTACGTAATATGTTTTTTCAGCAAGATAAGCATTATAACCTACGAAGTGATTTTCCTGTTCCAAGATATAATAATGTTAAGTATGGCAAGCACAGTATCAGATATTTAGGCCCACACATATGGGGCAAGATTAGCCAGGAACTACGCAGTAAGACCAGTCTTCAGGCATTCAGGAGAGGGGTTCATGCTCTCAATGTGCTTGGACGGCAAGTGTGGCTGCTGTGCATGCTCATCTTAGAGTGGTGGGTGTGCATAGTGGCTTTTGCTGTGGGGCTGCCTGGTATATTGGGAGTGTGCTCCCCTATCCTCTATTTAATTCATCTAATTCAAATTTTCTAGATTTTTAACTTTCTGAATTTTCGTATCTATATTTTATTGCTGGGTATATGTTTGTCCTATATTGTCTGTTTGTTTGTCTGTCTATCTGATTGTCTGTTTTCTCTGTCTGTTTGTCCTTGTTTGTTCTCTGCTTGTCCTACTGTTTGTCTATAATAATTTTATACATTGATGTTATTTTTATATATTAATGATAGTTTTAAGAATATATTTTTAATATTTTTATTTATACTTTATTTAATCTTATATTATATTCATTCAATTTATTGATAGTGTCCACAATTAGCTTTTAGCTAAATACCATCACACTTGAATAAAGTTTATGTATGTATGTATGTTGTTGCCTGGAAAGTAAAACTTGGTTACTGGCAAGTGCTACTACGTAGCTTTATACTTTTTTTTGTTTTCAAAATCTGTGCTGGCCTTTAAAGGATACAGTTGATCACAGGAAAACTGTGTTCAGCCACCCTAAATAAATTTGTCCATTGTCCAGGGTACTTGTACAAAAATAATTTGAAATTTTGTTCAGTCATTGATTTTCTATTTTTATTATTATTATTATATTACTATTATCATTTTTATTATTACGACTAAACTAGGGTATCTAAAAGATAGTAAGGCTGCGGCACATTCTGTTGATGGTGACATGTTTTACATAGTCATTAATCTATCTGCGCGTTCCAAGTCTTAAGGAGTGTCAAATTGTGGTGTGTAACTTAAAATATGTTCTTGTATGCATCAACTTCATGCATCATAACACATCAATGGTGAGGTGTGACAAGGAATCGAGACAATAAAGCACATATACATACGATACGCATCTAGGATGAAAATCGAAAGATGTGGAAATTGTAGGAGCAGAAATCTCACTTATAAATTCTGTACTGGTACGCATTAAATGTCTCTAGAGCGTTGACAGTGTCGAAGACGTGTCCATCGCCGGATGTGTGAAAACGCTAAAACGAGTTAAAATTCATGTTTGGATGAAAAGGAATAGATCGTAGCATATATGAAATAAGTGTGGTCTACAGTTTGCATTTGTTTTAATTATTCTACAAGTTTTTGTAACGGCGATTTCTCTTCATCTGATTTAAGAATTCGACCACGGAGGCGAGACTGCTAAGAAATGACATACTAAGTTTAAAATGAGATGTCACAATTAATCGTCCAGATTTACAAACTTTCACGCACTGCATTCAAAACAAAAGCAAGAGCTGTGACAGTCAATCACGATCTGCTTCACAACGTTTTACAGGTAAATCAGAGCAAAATTTCTCACTGGAATCCACGCAAAAAGACGGGATGACATTTTCGTGTTGTTCGTGGTGCAATGCACTATGGTAAAAAGTGGCGCAGTGCACTCTGGTTAAATGCAATGCATTCTGGTAAAAAGTGATGAATTCGAGAATTTGTACTCCCTTTTATGTATTCTTTTTATATCCTGATTATGTTGCTGCTCGCTCGCTACGCTTGCTTCGCAGCAACAAAGAGAGATCTGTGATTAACCAGAGTTATGACATCAGTTCAGGAAAATCAGCATTGTTCACTGAGCATTGTTTTGTGTCAACAGAAAGTGAGGTCATCCAAATTGTTTTCAATACTTGGAACAGTTACCAGATCATTTTGTTATCAAGCCAGAAGATGTAAAAATAAAAAAAAATAAAAATTGAAGCTGTTGTGATCTCACATCTCTTCTCTCTGACTTTGTGTTTTTCCTTATTATGTGATAAATAGTAATTATTGGTTCTTGAATTGACATCACTTATTCTCATTTCCCCTGACTCTTGAACTAGTTGAAAGATGACTTCTTTTCTTGGCAGGATTTATTGTAGTTGAAAAAATAATTGCCAATACGTTTATGTGCCTACAACGAAAGGCATCTTACGGATTATGTGCACTTTAACCTTATTGCTGAAAATATTGTTAACCTGCTTTCATGGTTTAATTGTCTAAAAGGTAACCTACTCGGTTAGCAAACAAATTTAAACTTGAGAAAAAAAAATTGCTCTTAAATATGTTTGAATTTGTTTGCAAGAAAGTATTTAGTATCGCAAAATCACTTCTTTTTATTTTCAAATTACCTAGGGTGGCAGGTCATCTTGAATAACTGGGATGTGTTTCAGTTTCCCTATTGTTGTGATACAAAGAGCCGCTGTTTTGTAGAAATAACAAATTATTATTAAACATTATGACAGTGGGAAGGATCAATCCTCATTCAGTTAAATCAGCTACTTGCTAATGGCTTATTTTTACCTTCATTTATTCACTGTTTTGAAAATGCACATTAAAGGGAAACAAGGGTCTAGAAAATTTTTACCTTAAATGAAAGTCCATGTTTCCAGGATTTAAAAAGTGGTATTTGTTTGCTTAAAGTGCTACCATGACGAAAAAATCACTTCTCGTTTTTCTTCACATTTCGTAAATAATTGTGTTGAACGCTCTGCAGGTGAATTTTTTTTGCAGTAATTTCGAGAGGAAGACTGTTTATTTTAACTGCATTTTTTTATTTAACGGTCCACCATTACTTGGTGCGGTTCCGACCGATAAGCCCTCAGAGAGCTAGATTGAGGAGAGAGTGACGTCATTTACTCACCAGCTTAAAAGTGGAGTGTGTGATTGTGGCTTATTTAGTATGCAGCACGGGAGTTTTTTGCTTTCAGATTTTCAAATCCGTGTTCTGCATACTAATTAAGCCGCATTCACACACTGCATTTTTAAGCTAGTGAGTAAATGACGTCCCTTTCTCCTCGATCCAGCTCTCTGAGGGCTTATTGGTTGGAACCGCCCCAAGTAATGGCCGACTGTTAATTCAAAAAATTCCTCTCAAAATAAATAGTCTTCCTCTTGAAATAATTGCATAAAATCTCGCATTTTCGGCACAAGTACTTTCGAAATGTGAAGAAAAACGAAAAGTGATTTTTTATTGTACTAGCACTTTAAGCGCCTTCCTGAATTTCATTTAGAGGTCTTTCAAATCACGCAGAATTGCCGCGTTCGAGAGCAGACGGCCACCATCTTGGAAGTCGAAAACGATATTGAGGCTATGACATAGCATTAGACAAGACATGTTTCGTAATCTGTCTGACCTTTGTGGAAACTCACATTGGCGAATAAGGATTTCTCTAAGGAAGAAAAAATATGGTTCATTGTCTTGCTGTTGGTTGTAACAACACCTATAAAAACACCAAAAGTGTATCCTTCTTCTTCTGTCTGTTCCGACCATTTCAACCCAGGTGACTTCACGCGAGATCTTAAGGTACGTATTGCGTTTAGTTCCTTCCTAAAAGATATGCTTACTATAGTAATTCGGTTCTTATTATTTAAACTTTATTACAGTACTTATTAAAGTGTATTGTTTGGACATGGGAAGACCTGCTCTAAAATTAAATTACGTTGTATAGCATTCTGCGCGAATTTTATGTGACCATAGGTGGCAAAATTTGGTCACGAAAGTAAACATATGGCCGGTATTTTGTCGGAATATTGAGAAAGTAATTATCTATATTAGCCCATTTTGATTTCTTACAAGGAAGAACTATTAAGCGATTGCCCTCCGTAACATTAAATTTAATTCTGCGCTTTTTTCTTACCATTGTACAGGCAGAACTTCTTGGAAGAAAGGGGAGAAAAAGGAAACCACCATTGAAGGATGAGGCTATCCCTTCCGTATTTTGCCACGCTCCAGCGGAGAAAAAGGTCCGACAAGCAAGCATTAATCGAGCAAACCGTCGAAGCAAACAAGAGGTGAGTTACGAAATATACTGAGCTCTTCTCTGGGCAACCTGTATGACACCGGAAAAGAGAGTGATACATTTTACTTTAAATTTAATTATGTCTCTGTAGATGATTAGCTGGCTACTCGAAGAAGGAGAAGACACCACTCCAGTGATGCCAACCGTTGCAGAAGTAGCAGAACCAATTATTATCGATGAAGAAACAGCACCCATGTCCCCATTATCCACTGGTAACGCAACCCTAACTTCGTCTTCAATATCCCATACAGTGCTAGCTGAAAATGTGAAGACAG
>BLFK01000146.1:1576111-1585231 GCA_014634185.1 Astreopora myriophthalma | reverse complement strand
TCCCCATTATCCACTGGTAACGCAACCCTAACTTCGTCTTCAATATCCCATACAGTGCTAGCTGAAAATGTGAAGACAGTTCAAAATGACCATGAGGGGAAGGAATGTATTTCTTGTGGAACTCAGTGGCTTGCTGCTGATACGGGAGATGCTTTACTTCTCAAGGACCACACGTATTGTTGTGTACCACCGTGGAACCCGCAACCTATACCGTTTTCTCTTATCACCCAACCACTTACCTCAACTCCAAAGAAGCCGCCGTCCAGCCCAGCACCTCCGTTGTTCGACCTCGACGATGATATCACCGACATTACACTGTCGTCTGTCGATGAGAACGGCAACGGCAGCTCTTTCCAAGTGAGCTTCGAAGAACTGGACGAGAGCATGGAAAGTGATACCGAAAATCCAGTGGAGTCTATGGGCAAGTACGAAAACATGTGTTCAGCCCCCAAATACATTGTATTTGAGGATGAACTCCTTAAATTATTCAAGCTTTGTGCTATCAGCGGGGAAGATGTGTTGGAGAAAAGCCTAGTTAAAAGGGGTTCTGCCTTGAAAGTAACAACTTTGTGTAAGAATTCGCACACACACGACAACCTCTTGCTTTCAGGTGCTATTTTATTCTCAGGAAATATGTTTTGTCCCGCATCAGAGATGGCCTCGATCGTCAATCTTGCATTTCCCGGTGAGTCGGACTATCTTCAGTATCAAAACAAGCACCTATTTCCTATTATAAATGAGCACTGGCAGCAAGAAAAGGCTTCAGTCCTTGCTGATCTTCTGGACAGAGAGTCAGTAACTCCCCTGGGTGATGGGCAGTGCGACTCACCAGGATACAGTGCAAAATATGGGACCTATACACTGATGGACGAGGAAACCCAAAAAATTGTCGATTTCGAGGTTTCCCATGTGAAGCAAACAACAAGTTCCCAGGCAATGGAGAAACGAGGATTCCAACTATGCCTTGACCGCGCACTAAACAGTGGAATTCCAGTAAACATTGTGGGTACCGATCGCCATATTGGAATCAAAGCTCTTATGAAACAGGAGTACAAAGATCGAGGTGTAGAGCACCAGGTTGATGTTTGGCACCTTTGCAAAAATATTAAGTCCAAGCTGGCTGTGACGATATTTCATGTGTTGTACATGAAGTGAATGTGACAGTATTTCATGTGTTGTACATGAAGTGTGTTTAACAGAGATATAAGCGTGTAACCCGTTTAAGGCGTGTTCGGTTTTTATTAAATTGTGTTAGTGTGTTGAGTTTTACTTTGTCGTCCTCATCGTTTATACGCCCAGCATTTTCCGACAACGTTACACTGGCAACAAAGGCAAAGAAAAAGGAATGCAAGGAACTTGCGCCTTGGATTAAATCTATCACAAATCACCTTTGGTGGTCATCTATGACATGTGAAGGAAACCCTCAGCTACTGAAAGAGAAGTGGACCAGCATCTTGCATCATGTGGTACAATTGTTGTCCGCATGATCCCATTCCCTCAACTGCCTGCCGCAAAACGAAGTGGCTGAAAGAGGGTTCCCCAGCACATGAAGCATTGAAGCAGGTTGTACTGGATAAGAGGCTACTAAACAACTTGCAGCTTCTTTCCAAGTTCATTCACTCGGGGGCCCTTGAAGTTCACCACTCTCTCTACAACAAGTACCTTCCGAAGAGGCAGCATTTTGGTTTCAAGGCAATGGTAGCACGGTCGCAACTGGCTGCTTTGGACCACAATTCAGGCGCAGGTCGGAAGCAAGCAGCGTCATCAAGTGGGGGTAAACAATATCGGTACGTGTTTCCCAAGGGGATGAAAGACTGGGTGGTCAAGCCCGTCTTTGAAAAGAAGACCAAGCCACACGTGGCTGAAATGCTTTCTGCTGTGTTGGAGTCAAGGGCCACAGGTGAAGAACCAGAGCCAGTTGCAGTGCCTGACCTACCGAAGAATATTGCACCGGTACCCCGTCCAGCCAAAGAGGAGCTGCAAGCATGCCACACATCAAGATTTGGGAAAAAATTTAGGTCTTCGTGTTAAAAGGACATCAGCTCGGCTTTCAAATTAGGAAAATTTGTTTCATGTTTTAATTTCCCCATGACCAACAGCAGTTGCTTATAAACAGTGATTTATAAAATCGTTTCTTGTGAGTAGCTCTTACAATACAAAAATAACGCCCTTTTTATGAACTCTTGACGATAAAAGAGATCTAATATATTAATTTAATAAGGTCTTTCCGGTTGTTTATTGTACATACTTAGTGTAACTGATTAACGCGTAATAGTTAAGAGTGATTACGTAACTTCCGTTGTGTTACGCCAGGATCATAAGTAGAACAGATCAGATTAGCCTTTTTTAACAGACACGTGCTATCGAACAGAACGAAGGATAGATTTTCGCAAGAAAGATCGAAAGAATAAGAGTTAAGATTGGAGAAAGAGGTATGATTTGTAGTTTATTTGCATGCTCGATTTAGTTATGTTTGAGTTCGATATTATTCATTGTATTGTTAGTGATTCAAAATATTTAATGATTTTCTAGTGTTGTGATACGCCCCCTGTTTGTGTTATCTTGCAATCGATGTAATGCACGAATTATAGTAATAGGCGCTTCGTTGTAATTATCTTTTCAGTTTTTACATGAATCAAGCGAGTAATTAAAGGAGACTGGGCAGCAATGGCAGAGTGAAGACGTGTTGCCCGACCGTCCGCAGAAAATTTTATTTTTCTCTGGTCTTTAATGGCAGAAATTGTAAATCAAATTACAAACAGAAGAAGAATTCGTTCCTCTACATCGGAAGAATCGTCGCCACCGTCTTTAAAACCAGACACCAAAAAGCTTCGAAGGGAAAAATTACGCTCTGGCGAAGTACACGACCACGAGGACGAAGTCGAAGTCGAAGCTAAAGAGCCTTTGAAGATGACCGAGAGCCTACATGAAAAGCTACATGAGATTCTGACTAAGCTAGAAAAGCTTGATGCTATTGAAAAATCAGTAAAAATCCTTCAAGAGACTCTTGCAAAAATGGACTCAAAAATTCGAGACCTAGAACGTTCGCAAGCCGCGGCAAACCGAGACATCAGCGAGCTAAAGGAAAGTGTAAACTTCTCAGACGCTCAATGCAGAAAAGCTATCGACAGCTTCAACAAGCATAAAGAACAAATGGACCTGAAGCTTGCTAACTTAGAAAAGAAAGAAACCGAGCTAGTCTCTAGAGCAAAGGATTTAGAAACGAAAAATCTGTATCTCGAAGCTTATTCAAGACGAGAGAACATTAAATTCGAAAACATCATGGAAGTAACAAACCATAGCAGAGATCCAGAAGATACCGAGCATGTTCTTTGCTCCTTTCTCGAATTGGAACTAGGATACAAGGATGCCGGAAGCGTTGAGATTCAAAGAGTTCACCGAGTGGGCAAGCGGAATGGTGATAAACCTAGAGTTATCATTGCAAGATTCCTGAGATACAAAGATTGCGAGAATATTCTCTCCCTTGGCCACTGCCTGAAAGGTACGGCACATAAGATGTACCAAGACCTACCCTATGGCATTGTGGAAAGAAGAAGAGCACAAATGGAAACGTTCCTAGCGGCCAGAAGAAATAAAATCCCAGCAGCTTTCAGTAAGTCGCAACCTGACAAACTTTATATCAGGGGAAAATTATGGCCCATCGGCAAACCGTTCGATTTATCCTTGTAATCATAAACTTCTTACTAATGCCCGGGTAATAGCCTGTCAGAATTAACAGCCCAAATTAAACCATTTTACTATTAAAACATTCTACTTTTTTCTCAATAGCGGTCGGTTGAGTGTAACATACAGTCAGTCACGGTAATCTATTTCTGTAGCAGTACAATAACTACCACTAAAATAACATCAATTAATTTCCAAGTGATTTCCAAGTCCGAAACGCAATTTAGGGCGTTTTTAAGGGCCAGTCACAGAGCCTCTTTTATAATCTTTTTTTTTCTTTTCGAGTGTTACATGTGTAGTTAAGTTTTATGTACTTTTGTAGTCCTATTCCATCTACTGTTTATGTTCGCTTCTCGTTTGATGTGTCCCTTTCTTTTTTGCATAATCAAACTGTGATAATAAACCCCAACCCATGGGACCAAAGAAAGCTGTCAAAACCGTAACAATTCGCGCTGCCGATATGCATGCATACTCAAGGCTTATTAATTTACACCACGAATGAATACTAAAGAAAACCTTGACATTAAGTGTCTTACAATCAATATTAGAGGCCTCAACAAATCCATAAAGCGTCGGTCTGTTTTTCGATGGCTCCACAATCAAAATTCTTCCTTTACTCTTCTTCAGGAAACACACAGTTCAAAGATTAGTGCTGACACTTGGGCTGCCGAATGGGGAGGCAAAGCTATTTTCAGTCACGGTACAACAAACAGCAAAGGTGTTATGATACTAATTAATCCCAAACTAGATTGCAAAATAGGAAAATGTATCGTAGATACAAATGGGAGATATATCATCCTAGATATTTCGTTCGACGGTTCCCACATTATACTGGTCAATATTTATGCTCCGAACGATGTGACACAACAAATCAAATTTTTTAAACAAATTCAAGACCACATGCAAGAATTTTCACAAGAGAAAGTCATTCTCGGTGGAGATTTTAACTGCGCTTTGACCACTAAAGACAAAAAAGGTGGAAACCCGGTCACGATGAAGGCGTCCGTAATCAAAGAAATCGAACACCTGTGTAGGCTTAACAATTTAACCGATATCTGGCGCTCTTTAAATCCCCAGCTCGAACGGTACACATGGAGAAATAAGTCTCACAAAATACAATGCAGACTGGATTTCTTTCTAATCTCGGAAGAGCCCACCAATCTAGCTGTAGCCTGTAAAATTTTCTATGCTCCCAAAGCCGATCACTCAGCGATTTCGCTACATCTTCAAGCTGATTGCAAAAAGCAGAACAGAGGCCCCGGCTTCTGGAAATTTAACCGTTCGCTTCTAAGAGATGAAAATTATGTTAGTGAGCTTCGGAAAAACATAAATTCTTACAAGTACTACTAGGCTAAGTACGAAAATGTTGATGATAAAGGTTTGAAATGGGACCTTATAAAAATGGAAATGAGAGGGTTCACAGTTATGTACGCTAAAAGGAAAGCAAAACAACGCAAAAACGAAGAGGTTTTACTTAAAACTCGAAAGCAGTCCACACAACCCCCAAAATTTAAACGAATTGTATGCCACAAAACTACGTTTGGAAAAAATCTTGCACCAGAAAACAAAAGGCGCGATCCTAAGGAGTAAAGTCAGATGGTACAAAGAAGGCGAACGCAACACTAGATATTTTTACAATTTAGAAAACCGAAGCAAAAGTAATAATTCAGTTACCAAGCTGAAATTAAACGATAACACCTACCTACATCTACGATCAATTCGCGATTTTAGAAGAAGAAAAAAAGTTTTACGAATCCATCTATAAATCTAGAGATGTTGACGAAAGCAATTTCCACGAGTCACCATTTTTTGACACTGATCAAGTCACGTCTCTTACACCTGATGAGCAACAGTTATGCGAAGGTCCCATTACAGAAACTGAATGCCTAAGCGCGCTCTAAGAATTTAAAAATGACAAATCACCCAGCACCGACGGTTTCTCGGCCAAATTTTTCAAATTTTTTTGGTCCGAGCTACGAACTGAAATGATATTGAGCTTCCAGTTTGCTTTCCAAACCGGATCATTATCAATTAGTCAACGTCGCGGTGTTATTTCCCTCATCCCTAAAAAGGACAAAGACAAATCTATATTGGAAAATTTACGACCAATTTCACTACTGAACGTAGACTACAAAGTACTCACAAAAGTTATCGCAAAGAGAATAGAAAAGGTGCTCCCGAAAATTATAAATTCTGACCAAACTGGTTATGTAAAAGGCCGCTATATAGGTGAAAACATCAGGCTAATCCAAGATGTTATGTTTTTTACAAAAAAACACGAATACACCTGGAATTGCAATTTTCATTGATTTCCGTAAAGCTTTTGACACAATAGAATGGAGCTTCATACTATCTGCACTAAAACTGTTTAATTTTGGTTTGGACATTCAAAACTGGATAAAAGTTATTTACCACAACGTGTCTAGCTGCGTACTAAACAACGGGCATGCTTCACCCTTTTTCCAACTACATCGAGGCGTCAGAAAAGGATGCCCGTTATCGGGCCTTCTTTTCGTGATAGGTATTGAGCTTCTCGCAAGAGCACTGAAAAAGGCATACTTGTCGGCGAAAAAGAAATAAAACTTTCGCAATTCGCGGACGACACCACAGTCTTTGTACGTGATGAAGACGCCGTGACTCAATTATTGAAACTACTACGTCAATTTAAACGAGTATCCGGGCTGGAAATCAATACGAGCAAAACAGAAGCCATGTGGCTAGGTGCCTGGAGAAATAGAAAAGAAACCCCATTTAACTTCAGATGGCCACAAGAACCTATTCGCGCCTTAGGCGTTTTCTTTTCATACAACTCCGAAGAGGCAAACAAGGAGAATTTCAGAGAAAAAAATCCGTATTTTGGAAAAAACACTCCATAATTGGAAAAGAAGAAAACTTACCCTACACGGCAGAATAAAAATAGTAAAAACTCTAGGTCTGTCTAAACTAATATATAACTCTTCTGTACTTGTAGTCCCTGATCTTTTCATAAAGGAAATTAACAAACTTATATTTGACTTCATATGGGAGGGAAAACCGGCAAAAATAAAAAGAAGGAATATTATCAATGATATCAGACACGGCGGCCTAAAAATGGTAGATTTTGAAATCATGGATAAAGCGCTAAAAATAGCGTGGATCAAGCGCATGGCTGAACCCACCGAGGCTGTGTAGAAAGTAATACCAGAATACGCAACCATTCATTACGGTGGCCTCTCCTTCCTGACAAGATGCCAGTACGATGTTAAATTCCTCCGCTTAGATGATCTGCCACCTTTTTATCATACCCTACTCAAATACTGGCAAGAATATAATTCCACCACCTTTTCAGATGATGGCCATGTAGAAAACGAAATAATTTGGAACAACTGTAGTATTTTGATCAATGGTCATCCAATATTTTATGAAAAATGGTTTACAAACCAAATTATTTATATCAAGGACCTTCTTAATGTTCATCGTACCTTTCTTTCCCTAAAAGAGTTAAAAAACAGATTTAATATTGAAATCCCGTTTACCCTATTTTATGGCCTCATTAGCGCCATTCCTGTAGAATGGAAGAAGTCACTTAAACATGTCTCGCCTCAAACTGAAGAATCTACATCCACCCTACCAAACTTCCCGACAACTCGGCTTGCCTACTCCACACTTCTTAATTGTGCATCTAGCCCCCCAACAGGCGAAAACAGAATTTTAAGGTACGGTTTTACTAAAGAAAACATTCACAAAGTTTATGCATTACCTTTTCAAATAACAAAAGATACCAAACTAATAGCATTTCAATATAGCATCATTCACCACATTCTACCTACCAAACTTAGTCTGTTGCGTGCTGGAATTACAGAAAGTGACATTTGCCCGCTATGCAGCATCGAAAAACAAACTATTACTCACTTGCTTTTTTATTGCACTAAGTCAAAAGACTTCTGGGAAAAATTCACCACCTGGTGGTTTCAAAAAACGAAACAATTTATTTCCTTAACAGAGCGCGTTGTCCTATATGGTTGGCACGACAACATCGAGAATAAAAAGACACTTAATGTCACTTTACTTATCGCAAAACATCATATCTTCTCAACGAGCGCACGCGACGGCAAGTTAACTTTTGAGAGCTTTCTGATCCGTTTTAAACACAAATTAGATATTGTAAAAGAAAGTTACTTAGCAAATAATCAATTTCATAATTTTCTTTCTGCATGGGGCAAGTTATTGTAGTTATTACACATAATTTTGTAATACCACTATAAACATATGGTTAACCTAATAATTCACTTTTGTAAATAACTCTTCCAGTTTAGACTGGTTTTTCCTTCTTCTACGTACCTCTCTTTTCGTACTTGTATTGTACCTAGCTTCTTGTTGTGTTTTGTCAATAAAGATTAATTTAAAAAAAAAATTAAAGAAATTGGTTAGATAGAAGGCCTGGCTTGGTTGCTAGTAAATCCTCATCCAACAATACCCGTTCGGAGCAGCAATGGAATCTTTAAGCTAATGTTAGAAGAACTCCGTGCGCTACACTTAGGCTTTTTCGTTCCTTTCTTTTCGAAGACACACAGTTCTAAGCAAATTTTTATTGATTTTCTTTTATTACCCCGGCCACGATTCGTTACCCTCGGCATCCTTAAAGCCTGTATAGTTGCCACTTTCTTCTGGGTATTCATTGCGGATTGCCAAGACAACGCAAGAAGGAATCACGCGTCTATTCCCCTTTCCAAGTCTGTTGTATGTCCACCATGTGAACTGTCTGTAGGCAGCCAACCTCATGCTCCTGTAAATAGTCATTACCAAAAAATGTTATAAATTGATATTCCTAAAAGAATATAAGCCCTGAAGAATCAGAAGTATATACCTTTCAACCCCAATAACTCGCATGTACCAGTATAAATAAAACCATCCCATGGTTGGAATTATACTTCTTCATTATATTTTTTCCCGCAGAGTAATTGACCTCTGACGCCCGGGGTGGTGGGGTCGCAAAGTTCATGGCTCCTATAATATTTATTTCTCGTGATTGTAAATATTTAGTCTGGCAATGTACTAATCGGGTATTTCAGCGGGACCAAGAGTATTGCGTTCAGCAAAGTTACTAAGCAAGGCCAGGTTTCGTCAGTAACACTGATAAATGCAACAAAGTACAACAGATAAACATCCGGCCAGCAAAACATACAATTTCTGGTAGCAAAGTCCAGACTGTGTTTAAAATATTATAATCTGTGCATAGCCACCCTCTCCAAGGAAATAACGTTCGAAGAATCGAGTGAGGCATACCTATAAAGGCGATAAGAGCAATGGTGTAGTAAAATAGGAAATTATTTACGAACATCACATTTGACAATTACTGAACACGAAAACTATTTATTGTAAACACTTACGCATTCCATGGGGGATCTTCTAGTGGATCACTGCGCACTTGATGAAGGCCGCCAAGAGCTGTCCTTA
>BLFK01000146.1:1558611-1561111 GCA_014634185.1 Astreopora myriophthalma | reverse complement strand
CCAGAAGGACATTCTGTGTCAAGTAAGTAGCCCTGGAACAATTTCTGCAATTGCTTAGATGTATCACTCAATTAATAGAGACCTTACAATATGACGAAGGCAACGGCAATGGCTATGTCTGGCCTCTTAATGCACCACTGTGCATGTATTTCATGTCACGTTGGCATTGTCAAGGGAAGGCGTGGACGTCAGTGAACAAGTTTTGCTGTTGAGTGAAAACGTTGAGTCGAGTCGTCTGTGTTTCGAAAAGAGAAATATATCACTATTTACTATTCCAGCCTTTGATTCCAGCAAAGGAAATGGCCAAGGAACCGAGGTAATGTTCTATTTGAGCTATATTTTACTTTTTTGTAGGTCAGCAACTGAAATTTAGTGTGTATCGTCAAATGATTTCGAAATATTCGCCATGATAACACTTGGCTGAATTTTCCGCTAGAAGTAAAAATCTCTTTAATTTATTTGCATCGGTTTACTGTCTTGTTAAGAGAGTGTCTCTGTAAGAGCCGTCTGGACGATTTTGCTTGAGACACAGATTTAGCTCATTCCTTGTGTGTTGTAAGACATTCATGTACCTATATTAAAACCACAATCCGTTTGATCGGATCTCTTTATTGTGTTAAGAGTGGGTCCATGGGTTCACCAGGCAGGTGCGCTACATGGCATCTCACCGATTTTGGTGAAACTTTGCCAGTTTAAAGGTTCAAACCACCAAAATTCGAAAAGACAAATTGGTTTCTGATTTGGATCTTTCAGGGGGGGGGGGTGTAGTGTTGTGACATCAGCCAATCAGAAAAGGACTCACCCCCCTGTAGTCGTTTTAGTGTGTATTCAGAGTTAATAAAACTAGAGTTGAGTTTTGACTCTTCGGGTTCTACTGAAAAGCCTGAAAACACCACATCTGGCGACGAGGATCCACAAAGCGCATCCAGCAAGAGAATTCAAGTCCCAAAGCTCGGACAAAGCAATTCAAGTCCCAAAGCGCAGACAACACAACTCAAATCCCGAAGTGCGGACAAGACAATCCTGACAAACATTCGACAGCATGGCGGTTTCAGTTTCGCTCCCGACTTTCCCGGCTTTCCAAGTGCATCTGGACGGCAATGTGGGCCCCAGGTGGAAGAAATGGCTGGCGAGATTCGAGAATCTAATTATAGGCATGGGGATCGAAGACGCAAAACAAAAACGTGCTCTTTTGCTACATTACAGCGGTCCCGAAGTTGACGAGATTTTCGACACGCTTGAAAACACCGGCGAAGATAAAGATTACAAAACGGCCGTCGAAAAACTTACCGCTCGCTTCAATCCCCAAGTCAACACAACTTACGAGGTCTACAATTTCAGAAAAGCTCAGCAAAACGAAGGCGAGAGTTTGGATAGCTTCCACACAAGACTAAGAACTCTTGCGAAGACCTGGTAATTTGGAGACGCCGATAAAGAAATCAAGCAGCAAATTATTCTAAGCTGCAAGTCAAACGCACTGAGGCGGAAAGCACTACGTGAGGATCTTGATTTAACCGCTCTTTTAAAAGCTGGAAGAGCCCTCGAGCTAAGTGAAACACAAGCTAAAGAAGTGGAGAGTGACAAAACGACGGTGAACACCATAAAACACAAGAAGAAGGACGAAACGTGTTCAAAGAAAGGCAAAGGTCGCCGACGCGAGCAACACAGCAAATCGCGCAGCGAGTCACACAAGGAGTCACACAAGTCCTATGAGTAATCAAAGTGCAGAAACTGTGGCGGGGCCTACCCCCACACCGACTCCTGCCCTGCTAGAAACAAGAAGTGCACGTCCTGTGGCAAGCTCAATCATTTTGCTAAAGTTTGTAGGACAGTTCCACCCGGTTCAGTGAAACGCGTGACGGAAGAAGAAGACACAGATGAGGAAGACTACGTATACACAGTAGGAGAGAAGAAACAACCCATGTGCAGATTGGAAATCGACGGAGAATACGTAGAACTGATGCTGGATTCTGGAGCTTCAGTCAATCTTGTCGACGAAGTCACCTATCAAAGAATTTACAAAGGCAAAACAAAAACCCTGGAGCAAGCCAAACTGCGAATTTTCTCCTATGGATCATCCACACCCCTACCCCTGCTAGGAACTATTCACGCCAAGTTCATTGCAAAATCCAACACCACATCAGCGACCCTGCACGTCGTTAAAGGCAGTTCAGGAAATCTCCTAGGATACGACACTGCACAAAGGCTAGGACTCCTGAAAATCATCAACCAAGTTCGAATCGACAAGACTGGTCCCCAGTACCTCGCGAGCGGAGAATTCAGGGATCTGTTTGGCGGCATCGGCAAAGTGAGAGGAAAGGTAGTCAAGCTTCACATAGACCCTGATGTGCAGCCCAAACAACAACCTCATCGCCGAATCCCCTTTCATGTAAGAAAAGACGTGGAAAAGGAGTTGGAGAGACTTGACAGCCTAGACATTATCGAGGTGACAGGCCCAACCCCATGGGTGAGCCCCATTGTAGTGGTCCCAAAGAGCTCT
>BLFK01000146.1:1543611-1551111 GCA_014634185.1 Astreopora myriophthalma | reverse complement strand
TTGTTTTTGTTTTGAAAAGCTCTCATTGTTCAATGTTGCAATCTGATTGGCTGATTGTCCATGTGGATTTCGTCTGCATTTCGCACGGTGAGCTTGAGAACGCAAGAGTTCGCAATCAAACAGCAGTTAACATCATGAAGCTCTACATTGATTTGGTTTTAGAAGGGTTATCATCATGGACAATTCAGAATATGAATGCCCCGAGAACGGTGTACATTTTGAAATGGCGGAATTTTCATATATGAAAATTGTTCCCAGGCGTGCATTGCATCTCGGTTGAATGTGGGCCTTTAATGCGATTATAGAAAATTTTAAACTGCCACCACAACAAAAACGAAAAATTTACTGAGATTGCGCAATTAAAATTCTATTTGTTTGAAATCAGCTATTCTCATTTTCTCTTTAGACACGAACCTACATCCATATATTCGATGAGTGCACTCAGAACTGGTTCGCGGTAGCATCCATAATAGAAAACACCTTAGCAACACTGAAAACCCTAAAGCCAAATCTAAGCCAGGTATACCTGGGGTTCCCACAATGCCGGATGTTACCACTGTGCCTATCTTCTGTTGTTGCTCCCCAGCATCGGTGATCGTACTGGAGTCAAGATCACTCGCTACGACTTCAGTGAACCCCAAGCAGGCAAAGACATCTGCGACCGTTGGATTGCCGCCCTCAAAAGCCACATGCACCGCTTCCTAAATGAAGGAAATGATGTGAAGACAGCCCACCCACGACATGAAAGCCGCCATTGAGTCGTACGGAGGAGTAAAGGGCTGCTATGTGGCAGTGTGTCGAGTCCAGCCATCAGCGCAGACGATGACTAAACACACCATGACAGGAGTGCAGGCATTGCACAACTTCTCATTCGAGAATGGAGGCATGAGGGTGTGGCGTGCCTTTGATGTTGGTCCTGGAAAGTTTTACAATGCAGTTCAGCTGGCACGGTTTGGAACACCACAAGGTTCCACTGAGCTCATTACAGTTGAGCCCTTCAGCAGACCGACCGTAGAGGCAGGTACTTATCAGCAACACGCAGAACCAGTAAGACCTATCTTTGAGGCCGGGCCCTCGCGAGAAGTACCTAACCCATCACACACAGACGCATACAGCGAGATGTTTTCCTGTAACGCGGAATGTAAAGGAAATCCATAAACTTTGTCATTTACCGCCTATTAATTAGTTTGTTCGTGTTAATTCATTTGATTATCGCCAATTAGTGAAGATCCTTTTTGGTAAACCGCACAAGACGTTCTCCCCTTTTTCTTTCCGTTACATCATTCAGCAATTAGTGTAGTATCTAGCGCTCTAAGCACGTTTTTGAGCAGTTGTTCGTAGTCCGCCTTGCGTTAACATCAACCCGAGTATTTCTTTGGAGACATCTATCTCAGAGACTTTACTGGAGAACGAAGTCCTTTATTGGAGAACTTACAAGCAACCTCAGAGACCAGATCAGACGTAAGTCAAGCTACCACTTTGTAAAACTTTTCCTTTTTGTGGACTATTTTTACTTTAGCTCTTTTTGTTTAGAAGTTATGATTTCCCTTTCTTAGTTTTCACTGCATTGCTGTAAATAGATTGATTGATTGATTGACACTTGTTTCTTGCACTCATTAGGGATGTACCAATATGTGTGCAAAGCCTCATAGCAATAGGTTAAATACACTTGTACTGACAGCCTTATACATTTTGCCTATTTTGAAGCAATTTCCTTGGTAAAAGCCTTGTAAAACCGGGGGGTGGCTTCTCTCTCCCCCTGAAAGATCCAAATTAGGAACCAATTTTTCTTTTTTAACGCTGGGGTACAACCTTTAAACTGGCAAAGTTTCATTGAAATTGGTGAGATGGCATGTAGCACACCTGCCTGGTGCACCCACGGACTCACTCTTACATCTGATATACCCACGTGATTTAAGGGTAGGTTATAGTTCGGCCCGAAAACCATTATTTGAGTTAGTTGGCGTTGGTCCTGTTACCAGACGGATAAGAAGTTTTTCAGTGGAGTAAGTTGTAAAAACGCTGAAGGTTTGGGAAAGATCGGCAAAGCGGGACTGTTACGTAAGTCAATTTTATTCTTCCTTTTAATGACAGTATGTTTAGGTTTAAGGTTTGCATTGTATTCTCGCTAGTTTCTGTATCATACTTTCGCTAGTTTTAGACCGCAACTTGTTAAGTACTCAAACACGTGGCACAGCCTTTGTAAATGCCATTGAAATTTAGTTGATATCAATTATGCTTCACTAGGTCATACTATTTGTTTGATTATTGATTAGCGTTTTCATGGTATAATTAATCTGATTCTACGAATTGTGTTTGCTAGTTTTCCTTTGAGTGCACTATTTTGCTATGGAATGATCGGAATGTGATCGTACTTGTAAATAGGTTCTAGCTTAGTTCTTTTATTATTATTATTATTATTATTATTATTATTATTATTTCAGTTTACGATATGATCTTGGATTGTGGCTTATAATAAATCATCAAGTTAATTCAAGTGATTGTGCGTAAAGTACACCCCCGTAATTCATAGTGCGTCGAAACTCAAGCGAAGTTGGTTGTTGAAGCTCTGGGTATCGGCCATTACATAAGTGGTATTTGCTTTATTGAAAACTATCGTTCAGATTATAAGATACAAGAATTACGTTACTCTTCCCACCGATTTTTCCTTTACATTCTTCTGTTAATCAAAATTTTCAGTAATTATTAAGGCTTTCTTGTTGATCGTCTTAATAGTTACAGTTTCCAGGACCCAAGGGCAGCAAAGGAGAGAAAAATGTCCTATGTAGTTTGGTAAGGCAACGTGCTGGCTTTATACTTCTTCCAGCATGATAACGATGATGACAACAATCAAATCCGTGGTGCGTATTATACACGGATTCCATTGTTTGGTCCCGTTCTCATTACCATATGATAATCGAGAGTACAAACGAGAAAACAAAACAAAGGCTTTGCAGTAATTGGCTTTTAATAAACTCAGTATAATAAACTACCAATGAAAAGGTTTCAATTTCGATCCTGGAATCAACAACACCGGAGAGAAGACCATTAAAATCCACACCACGGGAAATGAGAAGAATCAGGAAATGAGAAGAATTGAGTTACAGTCGTATTAGCATGCTGTGGAGATGGTTTAAAACTTAAGCCAATGGTAATCTTCAAGAGGAAAACTATTCCTAAGATCAACAACAAACATGGAGTCGTAGTTTCTGCCCAGGAGAAAGGATGGATGGATTCAGAGCAAATGAAAGTTTGGATCGAAAAGGTATGGCGTTCGCGGCTCGGTGGCCTGGGGAGGAGAAGAAGCCTGCTTGTGTTTGACTCGTTTGAAGCCCACGTGACAGATACCGTGAAAGCGTCGTTTAAACGTGAGAACACCAAACTTGCCGTTATTCCAGGTGGATTAACTTCACTTCTCCAGCCGCTTGATGTATTTTTGAACAAACTGTTCAAAGATGGAGTCCGAAAGAAATGGATGCAGTGAATGGCTGACAGCATTCACGAATTTACTGCCTCTGGACGACAAAAGAAGCCTTCAGAGGAACTTATCTGTTCGTGGATTTCCCAAGCGTGGAATGACATTCCAGCGGAAATGATCACCACCTCTTTCCTTAAGTGTGGAATCACAAACAATTAGGATGGATCACAAGATGATTTAGTTTACGATTCAACCGAGGACACTGATGAACTTGATGATTTGTTCATCGAAAACTATTTGCTTCAGACTCCGAGTTGGATTTTGAAGGTTTCATTGTTTAAAGAACTGAACATGTTAATCGAATACATGCAGTGATATGCAAGCTACCGGTAGTGCTGTGAGTAGAAATACTCAGGTTTAAATGTTTATTAACTGCTGCTATGGTAATATCAGTTGTGAATTTATGTAGGTTAAAGGGCATAAGTTACGACATTTTTTAAACATTTTATTGAGTAGATCTTTAAGTGTATGCTCGGTACGTTCGTTGCAAACAGTTATAAGAAATAGTTGTAAATGCCTTGAGCGGTGAATTCCCAGTTCTAGTTGATGAAATAGAAAAAGATGAACTGTTAATAAATGGTCTTCGTTGTGAATTCTTTCTTTTTACAAAGAAGTGGTCAAAATTAGGGTGCATATTATACACGGGTGTGCATTATACTCGGGTAAATACGGTAGGCCTCTCTCAATTCCCTCTGTCAGTGAAGTTCTCACCGCAGAGAAAATAGTACAAATTGAACAGGCCACAGTGGGACAAGCAGAGAATACTTTGTGGCATGCGCATCGCAAAGGAAGAATTACTGCCTCCAATTTTTATAAGGTTAAAACTAAAGTGGAAAGTTTGAGAAAAGATGAAAAAAATGCTGTGAGTGCTAAGAAACTTGTGGCCAGTTTGACTGGTGAATGTGCACCACCAAGGGATCTCCCTGCATTAAAATATGGCAGGGAAATGGAAACAGTTGCTAAGTCCTTCTACCTCGAGATCGTCAAAAAAAATAATAAAGATGTAAAGTATCGTGAATGTGGACTATTTATTCATGAAACCAAACAGTTTCTAGGGGCATCACCTGATTTGTTACTAGAATGCTCTTGCTGTGGAAAAGGAATCCTTGAAGTTAAGTGTCCTTTCTCCATTGCAAATGATATCCCCACACACATACATTTGGATTACCTTGTGAGAATAAATGATGAGGTTACTTTAAAGAGGAAACATTCCTACTATGCTCAAGTTCAAGCGCAATTGGCAGTAACTAAGAGAGAATGGTGCCATTTCCTAGTATATACCAAGAAGGGATACCATCTGGAGCGTATCCAGCTAGACAAGGATTACTGGCTCTCACTACAAGATTCTTTAGAGTGGTTTTATGTAAATCATTTGAAGGCTGCTACAAAGTGAAAGCAGTAAATACATGTAGAATTCAGCTGTTGTTGTCAGGGTTCTCTGCTTTTTGGTAGAATAAATTATTACACTTTCCACAAACTGGTGTGGTGGTGTCAATTTCATACATACCAAGTCACCCTGTTCCCTAGGAATTCCACAAATGGTTTATTTTCAGTGGAATCCTACTCTATTTTCATTAGAATGAAGATAGCCTGTTAACCTATATCATGGCTTACATAATGGTTTGTACAAATTACAAATTGCAGCACAAACAGCAATAATATCGTCTAGGTTGCCCAATATAGATATTGGTAGTTCATTCTTTATAAGGTGAAATGTTTTTAATCTTCATGTGGCTTGCTCAACATAGATCCGTAAGTTGGCAATCTCCTTGCTTTTCTTTACTTCTGATTTGCTAAATTGTTCCTGGCCACGTTTCCCAGATGGTATATGGAGCTTTCAGGTGGTATATGGAGCTTTGAATGCCGAAGAAGTAAATCCTAAGTAAAGCCTCTGTCGGCCATTACCTCGTCACGCTGTTCCAAAATATCATAGAATCCTGACTCTCTTGTAACATGCACATCTCATGATCGACCTCCCCATGCTTTAGAAACAAAATTGAAGGCACCATTGGGGGTTATTGACAACAATATCTTGGCAGTGTTGTGGTGCTTGTAGTCGGACCAAGTTGCAGCTTTTAGAGCTGGT
This sequence comes from Astreopora myriophthalma, assembly GCA_014634185.1. Taxonomy (NCBI): domain Eukaryota; kingdom Metazoa; phylum Cnidaria; class Anthozoa; order Scleractinia; family Acroporidae; genus Astreopora; species Astreopora myriophthalma. The sequence goes on along the minus strand of BLFK01000146.1, from coordinate 1,545,547 downwards.
TCACTTGGCGTTTTGATGAAGACCTCAGTACAGTCTATGACATGCCTTACTTTCGAATAACCAGGCTTATGGAATTTTTTAGGCAATATTTTCCTGAAAACATCATATGATGGATTGTAAATAAGACACCCCAGTTCGCTTGCTAAAAGTTTGACCCATGTAGTAAAAATATTTGTCACTGTTGTGGTAGAGACAGCAAACCGCTGAGCCAAGTCAGCATTTGTTGAGCCAAGGTGAAGTTTCATCATAGTTAATAAAAATTCGTCTTTTTGTGTAAGCTCTCTTTTTGGGCCAAACTCCTTGGGACTTTTCTTGAAATTTCTTCCTTTCCGTGTTGACTTCATAGGATCAGTCCAGTATCTTACTCTCTTTACATTTTCTTAACCATATCAAACAATGCAGCAAATGCTGCCTTAGTGGGAATTCCAGTCAGAAGAGTCAGTTTTCAAGTCACTATATTGAAGTCTTTTATTTTTCCCTGATTTTTTCAGCTTTTCTTTCATAATTGACAATTTGCTTTCAGCTTTCTGAAGCTCCTCTTGTTGTCTTGGTCTGGACAACAATTATTTGCCAAGACCTCTCCTTCTGGTGCACTGCTGGAGTTTCCAGAGTTTGCGCTGTTTTCTGGTGCTGTTGCAGTATTTTCAGACCCACATGTGTCCGAATGATTCGATATTTCTTGTTCTACCAGTACGTTAGAAACTTCTTCATGCCTTATCTTTGCTTTTTTTGGCTTCTTTTTAGGGATAATTTCATATCTACCCAATGGGTTCTTTCTCTTTCCTTCCACTACTTTGGGCTTGAAGTGGTATCATAAGTCCTCTGTTGGGTCGGGATTTTCTGCACGCTCCACACTCTCGAACATTTGTTTGGAGTCCAGACTTTTCCTTTCCTTATTTCTCTTTCCATGTTCTCCGTCCATCGTTTTCTTCCTTTTGTATCCTTTTTCTCCATAGGAAAGGGAAACAGCTTGAACGGTGGCTCACAGTTGCATGAGTGTGTCCCGTTCAAACATTCATGAACAGTGCCGGTTTGTTTGGCCCATTTATTCAGCCTTTTCCCGCTGTTGGGACATCGAACAACTACACAATTCCTGTGCCCAAATCCCATACCTAGAGAATAAATCAAAACAGAATGATTTTAGACGTGAAACATATCGATCGCCACCAAACTCGTGTAGTTTTATCAAAATATTTTTGCGAGAAAAACATCAATAGCCATAAAATAGATTAACTCACCACTTTATAGGATTGCTGACCAATATTCAAGTTGTAACAGGAGTATTTGAGTGCAAAAACGCAGTATCAATCGGAGGTAAAGAAACGCGATCGAAACAGGAGATATTCTGTATGGCGGACGATCGAGAGTTGGTGCCCACTTTTCTGGAGAGCCTATCCCATAATGCATTGTGTTACACCCGGAAGCGCAAAACTCTTGATGCTTGTATTAAGGCAGCATTTCAATCCAAAGAAACAGAATGCAGACCGTTTTTTTCTTGCTTTGTATTTCACAACAGTCAAAGAAAGTTTGCTTGGGAACTGTTAATGTTTCTGCAGTATTTTCATTAAACATTTAAAGTGAAATAGCAGATATAGTTAGTAAATGCAACCACAAGAATGCTTGCCATAAGTGGTCACAGTTCAAGTAATTTCAACATAACGTTTCTTAACACAAGTTTGTCTTTAAATAAATCAATCAATAAATAAAGATCTTATTCCTGTATAAGACAATGTAAATGCTGAAGGGGTGAATGCGGTTACAACTTGGTGTTACGGTGCACGAATTTATGCTAATTAGTATATGCTAATTAGTATATGCCAATTAGTATATGCCCATGTCTATGATGTCATATAATGAAAGTATCATGGAGTCATGGTTTCATAGTTTCATGGGTTTCGTGGTGTCAATGGTTTCATGGTTTCATAGGTTTCGTGGT
>BLFK01000146.1:1517244-1529744 GCA_014634185.1 Astreopora myriophthalma | reverse complement strand
GTTGATTGCAAGATAGCAACTAAAGCAATAGCAAGGAGAATAGAACCATTATTACCAAAACTAGTGCACACTGATCAAACCGGTTTTATCATAGGAAGATATATCTGGGAAAATATTAGGCTAATAATCGACATAATGGAACATACGAAATCGAAAAGCATACCTGTTTTTATTATTATTATTATTATTTTCGCACTTACAAATCTACTTTACAAAATTGCATTATTTACACCACTCACATTACAATACTCAATTTACAGTACACTATTTACAACCTTGCAATACTAGTCGCTTACAATTTCATTACCTTATTTTTATTGCCTACTCTACAGGTTACTTTGACTAATAAGTGTACAATTTTCTACTTATAATATAATTAAATACTTACAATGTTTTTATTTACTTATTTATTTATTATGTTCCGATGCACAGCAAACAAACAGACAAAAAACAAACCAAATAACGAAATTAACATGTACCATTAACTGGGGCTATAACTCCTACTTTACACTCCTCTTTACATCGCTACTAGCTATAGAAAAGTTGGTCGAGAGTTTACTATATTTAAGATCGCCTATAAATTCATGCAAATATTAATTTGCGGATAAAACAAGGAGAAGATTACGCTAAAATTAGATTGTACAAAAGAACGGCAACAATAGAGGAAAGAATAATTAATTATGTTGATATGTATAATTGTTGGCCTTGTAACCAGTGCCTACATTGCTATTGACATCATTACTTCGGCTACTCAAAGAATTCTTCGAAAATATATTTATGCTTAAGATTAACTATAAATTCATTTACCGATAACTCGCCATGTCTTAATTTTTGATTGTACAAATAATATTTGGCATACAAAAAGGTGAAGTTTAACTTTCTGATAATGTTTGATTTCTTGTTTGAAGTGTCAACTTTCATACCAAAAATTAATTCAGTTGGTGAAAGGCTGAAGGAGGTGACTGAATAAGAATAAGTGACTCCGATTACAGCTATGGAAAGTGTGAATTATGGAATCATTCATTTCACAATATGGACACTTTGTGTCCTCCACTTTACCAAAGAGGAATAACTCCTTTTTGGTTACCGCTATTCTATGTAAATTTTGAAATAGAATTCCCTAAGTTTGTTATCTTTACATACACTTTTCACATGGCTAGAAAACGTTTTCAGAGATGTTTGATCAATTTGCAGGTCTCTTTCCCATTTAGAATTAGCCTTCAGCTCAATTGGTTCTTTGTTTATGAGGAGCCGATAATAGTCTATTTTTCATTTTGGTTAAATTTAGGGAGATCTCTGGGGAAAACTGAAACATACTATTTAACAGCAGATCTGATCTGCCCATGGGGTTTGCCCTCGCACTTTCTGCAAAGTGTCTAGGAATAGCAGAAACTACTTGAAAATAGATGAGAAAGTTGCATCTAAGATCATTTTTGGATAAATTCTGAGTAAGAAAGAAAATTCCCATCTGTTTTGACAAGATCACGCACCAAATAGATGCCGCAATCACACCAGTTCCTGTAAAAAATACTGTGACCATGGATTAAAATATCTTTGTTGTTGAATAAAATTTGTTCTTGGCCAGAATGGTTGGGAAATGATTCTTTTAATTCCAAGAAATGCAGGAGAATCAATTTCTAGAACTGAGGTAGCCCAATCTGATCGAGAAATTTCTTGTCATAATGACATCGTAATATGAAGTTTAGGCCCCTGTATCTTCCAAAAATATAATTAGGAATCGCCTTCCAAGATTTACGGCTGTTATGGTCATCAGCTAACAGTCTGGAGATCCAAGCTAACTTCAATGGTTTTGATAAAACATATATACTAGGTGCTCCTAGACCTCCTTGGTCATGATCTAAAACCATTACTTTATGCTTAATTTTGTCTTTTTTATTTTTCCAAATGCATTTAAATATGGCCGGATATACATCGCCAAAATATTCGACAGGAACATCAAGGCTGGTGTGTGTTTCAATGCCAAGACGTTTAGCTATTAGGCAAATGCCAAGACTTTTAGCTATTAGGCACCTTCCAAATAGTGTAAGACTCCGACAGTTCCATATGTCAAGGATGGTCTTCAATTTTTGCAATATTAACGTAAAGTTGTATTTTTCATTTTCTTTCTCATTATAAGAGATAAAAGTGCCCAGCACGCGAATTGGTTTTTCTGGCCATTGAAATCCAAAGGGTTTGTCTTGACTATGTCTCCACGATCCCAGCAACAAAGCTTTAGTTTTTGAAGGGTTCAATTTCAGGCCAGAAATATCGCCGAAATTGTCCAATACAGCGATCACCTTGTTTATCGAATTGCAGTTACTGTTGAGAAGTGTGGTATCATCAGCAAACTGGCTTAGTTTTAATTCCTTACCAAAAATGTTTATACCCTGAATTTCTTTATCTTGCCTGATTTTGCACGCTAGTAATTCCACGACCAAGACAAATAGACATGGAGACAGAGGGCAGCCTTGTCTCACTCCTCTCAACAAACGAAAATAGTTTGTGCAGAAACCATTGTTTAAGATTACACTCTCTGTGTTGACATAAAATATGGAAATTCAGCGTTGAATGCTTCCCCAAAAATTAAATAGCGCAATCCTTCTTTGTATACATTCCCATTCAATTGTGTCGAAAGCCTGTCGAAAGCCTTTCGAAAATCAAGCTGTAAAAGTATACCTGGAATGTTGCGAAGCTTAGTTTGTTCAAGAATGTCATTAGTTAGCCTAATGTTTTGACCAATGTATCTACCTTTTATGAAACGTGTTTGGTCAGGGTTGATTAGAAGGGTTAAGACTTTTTCCAATCACTTTTGATGCAATTTTATAGTCTACGTTTAATAGCATTATCAGGCGCCAATTAGCCAGTGAGGAGAGATTGGTGTCCTCTTTGGGTATAAGTGTAATTACGCCTCTCCGTTGTGAGGGTGCCATTTCACCCGCTCTGTATGAAGCATTGAAACTGTCAACAAGATCCTGACCCCATAAATCAAAATATCAGTCATAAAATTCCCAAGTAAATCCATCTTCGCCTGGTGATTTACCTGTACTGAATGTGGATAAAATATCTTTTCACTCCTTGAGAGTGATATTTCCGTGTAACTCACTCCTTACCGAATCTTCAAGTCTGGGTAATTCTAATTCTGATAAATTGCGCATTTTCAAAGCTAGTGATAGAAGTATAGAGCTCTTTATAAAATATTTCAATTTCCTCTAGTATTTCTTCTTCTTTGGTCACTGACTTACCCTCCGCATGCTTCAACTCCTTTATTGTTTTATGATTGTCATTAACTTCGTTTCTCTGGGTTGAAGAAATATTTCGTCAGTTTTTCACCCTGCTCAATCCATCTTGTTTTAGAACGAACAATTGAGCCCTTCCCTCTATTTACATAGATGAGGCAAAGTTCCTGTTTCAACTGGTTATGTTCAGCTTCTAGGTGATTTGCCTGACGGCTGTCGGCACTGCTAGCACTACAAATGAGTTGGTCTAGATCGGTCAATCTCTCTTGTAGATCTCTCTCTCTACCAATATTTTTTGCTTTATTTTTTGCATAAGGGATTGTAAGACCTCTCAGCTCCATTTTAACTAATTCCCATTTAAGCCTTTTATCTTCTTGTCCAGAATATTTTTCACTAATGGAAGAATAATTTTCTCTAATCAAAGTTACATAACCTTTGTCATCCAAGAGAGAGTTATTAAATTTCCATAATCCTGGGCCTCTTTTTGTTGTTGGGGCTATTTACTGTAATTTGAGTTCTATCACCTCACTACCAGAGCAGGAGATCCCATGAGATAGCACAGCGCACGCGCAAGATCATTGCATAGCTTACATCGCCAGCAAGATCACGACTTGGATGATTGTCATTGGAATTTCGCTTGAAAATATTGCTTAGTCTTACGCAGTAAGGCTCACATAAGCATACAGCGAGTCAACGTAGTTGACCCCATCCTAATCTAACTGTTCACGAGTTGTAACTACTCGCACTTCAACATAGTTGAAGTCAGACGATTTCCCGCCCAAACTTGAGCATGGCAGACGCGGACGGCCCAAGTGAAGAAGAACTTTTGAGGGAAGAAAGCACACCGGGCCCTACATCTACAGGCTCAATGTTCGCCGCTCTTCTCCAGGAGATGAAAAAGATGAATGAGAACATCTTGGCCATAAGTGAGCGCGCTGAATTTAGCGATGGATCCCCTGAGAGGGAAAACAATGTCATGGAGTCACTAAACGAACTAGTGGCAGCGCTAACAGCTAGCGGGTCATCAGAACCAAATGTTTTGGCTGATATCGCTTGCGATCTAGATGCCTGTGAGAAAACTGGCCCGGCTGCCAACGAGGGTCTGGCAGGTATCGTAAACTCTCTTTTGAAAGAGAAGTTGCCGGACGAGAAGATCCAATCAAAGATTGATCTTTACCCTCGACCACAAAACGTGACAGGCCTCAGAACGCCCTGTGTAAATCACCTAATATGGAACCAAATATCCGCTACGTCGAGGACAAACGACTCCAGAACCCAAAAATTGCAGAAAGCGCTGGTGGCGGGCACAGTCGCCATGATGAAAGTAACAGACCTACAATAAGCGGCAAAAGGGTTGATACACTACCTCCTTTTAAGGAATCTCGGAATCTTGGAATCCCCCAAAAGCTTTTCATCTAACCCCCTCCCCCCTAACAATGTTGTTTTCTTATCGCCAACACTTCCTATTTCTGTTACCAACATTGTAGGGGGGAGGCGGGGGGACGGGGGGGGTGCGAGTGGACAATGTAACATTAACATGATTTTTTTCCTCATTTTGGTTTTCCCAGTTCAGTGTCTCAACTACTTTTGTCGCTTATTGTCTGAGAAGGGGATGTCGGTTTTGTGGTGCAAAACGCTTCCTTTTCATTTCAAAAAACATTAAAATAACTCTTTAGTGAAGTAATTTCGTCATCTGAGTGAAATACGATATTTTTCGAGATAGAAGCTGCTTACTTGGATGACGATTGGGCTTTGCAGTTTATTTTTCTATGATTGGCTGGAAGTGACATCTCAGTTTTGAGTGACGGTTTGAATGTCGTGCGAACATATGCCACGCTGAAACTGCCGTTAACGCTCAAGCAACAGTTACATTTTGGATAGCGCAGTGTCCAAATATTATGGACTTGATTCAGGAGTACTGTTTTCATCCCAATAGTTCCGAAGAGGAAAATGTTGATTTACCCTTGTGGGCAACTGAGGAAATGAACACGCAAAAGGTGTGGAAAGTTTATCTCATAAGATCGCTTTCCAACACGGATGTCATTTGTAGTAGTGGTTCTTCAGTCATTTGCTTCGACGCCAGCCAACGTTATTCAGTGGTGTTGCGCTGAAGAACAGCATGTTTGTGCGGGAGTTCATTATCGCATGGTTATAAAGTTGGACAGAAATCAAAGGTGGATTTCAAGCAAAAGATTTCTTTTGGAGACTTGTGGTATTTCGGTACATTTCTCTGAAATACACAACAACTATTATAGCGCTTGGAAGTACGTTACAAAAGAGGATGAGGCATACACCCAGAGTGAAGGACATCCCGATTTAAGTGACACGGGGCTGCCAAGAACAAGGGAAGCCTCGATAGCAAACATCGCTAGAGCACATAAGAGAGAAAGATGCAACGCTGGTGGTATTTCCGGTGGTGATGGTGAGAGTGACGTTGAGGAACATACTCCCGAAAATAGCAAGAAGCCAAGAAAAATGCGGGATAAGGCAAAGAGAAAACACCTTACTGCGTATGAACTTTCCAAGACAATTCTGTCCAAAAACATAAAGACACGCACAGAGCTGCTTGCTTTTGCAAGACAACAGAAACTCGAAGGTAAGACGGACATCGTGGAATTCATCATAAACAGGGGCTAGAGTAGTGTCAGACATTGTAGAAAATGCTTGGGAAATGGAGGAATCCAACTCAACCTTAGAGAGGGAAAGTACAAGCCGAATGGAGTTGCTAAATGAAGCAAGCGAAGAGGAGTGCGTGGAAGGCTGTCATGGCGAATGGCTACAATGTGCAAATAACGTTTTGGAGCGCAATGGTAAACGCTCAATATTTTGTTAGTTCTGTGCATGAACTTTTGGCAAAGGGGAGAGGAAAATACAGAAATATCATGATTGTGGGTCCTGCGAACTGTGGGAAAACATTTTTACTGAACCCACTTATGCCATTTTCAAAACTTTTTCGAATCCTACTTCGACAAGTTTTGCTTGGGTAGGCGCGGAGGCAGCCGATTGTATTTTCTTAAATGACTTTCGATGGTCGCCTTCTGTCATCCAGTGGAACGATTTCCTTTTATTACTGGGAGGACAACTAGTACACTTACCGGCCCCAAAAACTCATTACGCAAAGGACATTGTTTTCCAAAAGGATACCCCAATTTTTGCAATGGGAAAGAACCCATTATATATGTTAGGAGTGGAGTGGTTGATGAGAAGGAATCAGAAATGATGATGGTCAGATGGAAAGCATTTCACTTCCATTTGCAGATTCCAGAGGAAGATCAGAAAGAAGTTCCGTCCTGTGGAAAGTGTTTTGTCACCTTCATCTTAAAAGAGTGATTACACTTTCACAACAGATAAACAACGAGTAACCACGAGTAACCCCTTTGGAAAGAAAAAAGGTAACAATATGTTATTTCTTTATTTGTGGTTACTCGTGGTTACTTGTGGTTACTCATCCAGTCCCCGAGAATACCTAGCTTATTCCTAAGTAATAGCTTCGAAATGCATGAGCTATGCTCCTTGAGGATATTGTATTCATGGCTTTATTAAGTTTGCTTCGCAATGATCGAATGTCTTTCATAGACGAATGTGTGACAATGTCACAGTCTTTTAAACGACGAAATGCTTGGTATTTACCAGCCAAAATATCCAGTTAATACTTTGTGCATTGTCCCTTGTTTGCAATGATGAAATCCATTCTATCGTTCATACTATTGATGGTCCTATCGATTAATTATTTATCTAAATGTTGAATAGTTGTCTTCACCCTTTGGCAGAACTTATCGAACGTTTCAAATGTTATGTCACGCTTGAGGGCATCAAACTTTAAAGTTCGTTTCACGATATGAAAAATGTTCTCTATACAGTTTATATCACCACTTCTAGGTGGTATAGCCAAGAGCTCAGCTCCAATTTTCTTCTAAAATTCGATAAACGGAGGCCCGAGATATCCTAGCCTTTTTCATTATATCCCTTGACATCAATCCCTTACAATCCTTCCCAAAACGAACAAATGCTTGTTTTTCCGCATTGATTTTGCCCCAGAAAGCCATCGCGGCTATTATTACTTATGATGAACGCTTCTGTGACGTCATCGTAAAATGGATAAAATGGCCTTAACTTCGTCCTAATTAACCCGCACGACTTCCAACTAGTGTTAATTTCAAAAGAGTTCCAAGTAGAATCATTTCTGTTTCTGACATTGTCATGCAGTCTTATATCTACTTGTAATTCTGTAATTTCTAGTTCAGACGAGAAGCGCCAAAAGGGTTGAGACACTACCCCCTTTTAAGAAATCTTGGACAACACCCTCCCCCAAAAGTTTTGCATCTAACCCCCCCAAAAATGTTGTTCTCTTATTGCCAACACTTCCTTTTTCTGTTACCAACATTTTAAGTGTTTCGTTGATCAAATAGGCGTTACCTCTTAATTGACAGATTTGTTTGATGACAGAATCGTGATTGACATAAATTATATACATTACGCTATTGTGTTTCAAACCAGTTTTGCAGTAGAGTCGAAGTGAGAAAGAAATTTTAGTCGGTTTTGTTAAACCCGCTTACCTGGAGAATCTGTTTGTTAAACTCGCTCACCTGGAGAATCTGTTAGACTCTGTTCAAGACTCTGCTAACCCGTAAACTGCGACTGTTGTGACTACCCGCCACAGAAGTAAGTCGAAATTCAAGTTTTCGGAATTTAGCTACTCTGAATGACTTGTCCCAGGGACAAGTCGCGGGGACTTCTCCCCACCGGCGAATTCTGATAAAATTTTACCAAAAAAGGCTTTCTAGTTAATCGCGCTACGAGATACTAAGCTGTCCAGATTTGAATAACTAACTTACGCGCGCTGCCATGGCGTTTTGTAAGTACTCGACTTTGGTTGGTGGTAATTGCAGCCCCAGTTCAGAATATTCTGCAAATGTGGAGTGTATAACGATTGGTCAGTGTACAAAAGAAGTCAATGGCCATCTGACGTTTTGTAAAGTAAGTGACGATGGTGGCGTGGACAGTGAATCCAAACTGTTGCTTGCTCATGCAGGTAGGGTGTTTCACATTGTAAGCCTAACTAAGCATGATCAACGTACAGGACATAAAATGCACCAAACTTTAGATACGCGGGTTTAATGAAATAGAATATTCCTGAACCTCGTTTATTGAAATTTTACCTTCATAAGTCAAGGTTATTGTCACGGCGAGCTTCCACATACGGCAGCAGAATATTGTTATACCTTATCTATTCGAGGAACAACAACTCCTCACAGTTCCGACACTCCTATTTAACTGAAATCTATGTCAGCACCCCTTTAAGACCTCTTAATGGTCAGGCCTGGTGGCTTCAACTCTTCTCCAAAATAGAGCAATTTGAGCCGGCCTATTTTTACGGAGTGGGGAGGAACAGGGAGGTAAATCTCCCATCTCCCTAGTTTTTGAGCCAATTATTCCATAACATTATTTCCCCATCTAGGTCAGTTCTCCCTACTCCCTGCAGTACCTTCCCTCCCTCCTCCCAACTTTTTTGGGCCATAGTTTTGAGCTAATATTTGTTTTCTCTATGGCATTAACACCCGTCTAACACATGTTTATCATCCCTCATTTTGTGCAATATTTTAGGCATTTTGGAAGTTGAAGAGTCTCATTTAGCAATTACGGTGTGTCCCCGTCATCACAACTTGTTTGGAATTCGTTGGCGGTGCAACAAAACACGGTGCACCGTTCCTTCTTCGATCGCCATCCATGGACTCGCAGGATCCACTGGCCAGTGTGGGCTTAAGAGTTTACAGTCTGCGTCTTTCGCTGAGCTAAAATTCTTGTCCCAGTTGGGTCGCGTATGTACATATTTGTTTTTTTTTTGTTATTAGATAGAACCCCTTACAGTCGTTCGATTAGTTGTTCTTGCGATGTTTCCCAACCAACCGAACACCTGGAAAGACAACAAAAACCCCGTGAGCGGGAGGGTTTACTCAGTTAAGTGACAGGAAGGTGCGAAAACCTATTCTGGTTTTGATACTTGGGAACTGTGGACTTTATGAGGTTATAAATTTTTGTAGCGTCTTCATTTGGATAATTGATTTGGGTAAGGTTTTTTTTTAATTGGGGTTCTCTCATTTTTTGTCGCAACATATCGGTTTCCTTTTAAGACGTCCAAGAGGGAGGTAGACTACATGCGAGCGAGGAAGGATGAGGAAATTCCCGCTCAAGTCATCTTTAGCAAGTTATCCTAAGGATAATGTTATCCTAAGGATAATGTTATCCTAAGGATAATGTTATCCTAAGGATAATGTTATCCTAAGGATAATGTTTCGTGAAAGATGAATTAAACTGTAAAGCCGCTTGGGCTGCCCGCTTGAGTAAATTTTTGGTCACGGGATTGACTGTCTAGACCCTCTCACGATTTCTGAGGAGCCATCAAAAAGAACATAAGAGGGATTACCCTAGGGAAAAGATCTCTTTGGGGATCATCTCTCTTGCCCTTCAATTCCCATCAAGATGATATTTAAAGGAGACTCCGTATATGCCGTCTCCCTATTTCGAGGCAGATGCGTGATAAGAAACGAAAGGTGGGTGTAAAGTGATGTAGGAGTTAGAAAACAAAAAAAATGAACCTTCCTCAGCCTTTTGTCCACCTTACATACCTTACCATTATGTGGAACTGTAGGACAGACAACAATCTAGCCAGGGGGTCACCTACAATAAGTGAGTTAGGCCTTACAAGGACGATAGTTTTCCTTTGGCTGGTATTGATCTTAAATTTCCTTCTGTTCGAAGCCATCTGCAGGTGGTGTCGACAGCATATTACTGAGGTTGTTGCCCAACCGGAGATCATCCCAGATCCATACAAGCAGCAGCCTATCTCACCAGCAGAATTGCAAATCAGTCCTGAGTTATCTGACCCGTCCGCTGATTTGACTGAGCTTGTTTCCCAATCACAGATCATCCTGCCTCCATACCAGCAGCAGCCTACCTCATCAGTAGAATTAAAAATCAGCCCTGAAACATCTGACCCACCCACCCAGGAACAGGTGAGTGCTTACATTAGTTATATCGGAAAGGAAAATTTGAAACAACCATTCAAAAATGTGATTATGTAATGTTGATGGTGCAAATCGAATGAAAATTGAGCTTAGAAGTGTTTTTAATTTTATCCATCCAGCATGATGAGGGAAGTGCTTCGTGCGAGGAGCTTGCAGTCAGTTTTGGGCATTTTAATGTGACAGATGACAGCTACGTTCTCTCCCCTGAAACTGGCAGCACGGTGTCTTCCCCTGGAGATGGTAACAAAACAGCTCCAAGGGCTTCTTCTGGGCAGCATGAAACCTTAAATACACTCTTAAACCAATGTGGGATTCAACCACTCGGGCGGCCATGGACAGACTGGGACAAAGTTAATGAAAGAACAAGGAAGCGCTACACTCAGAGATCTGGTGAGATTGTTTCAACAGTACTTAAGGTCATTTCACCGGTCAATGCACCCAAAATTTGGAACATGCTACAGTCCTCCAGTATGGTAAACCAGCAGCTAGGTGCTCACCAGCCTTTTCTCCCTTCAGAAAGGGCATATCTACAAGGAATGGCAGAGGCCTATGCAAATTTGACTAAATACTATAGTAAACAGTACATACATAACTGCATAAAATTTTAAATTATTTATTTCATTATGTTTTACCACAGGCAACTTCTTTAACCCTTTAACCCCTAACGGGTTTCCTTTTGACGAGTAAAATCGTCTGGTGGTAGCCAGAGTAAAATCTATAAAGTCACTCTTAGTAGGGAAAGGGTTAAGGGGGAGCTTATTAACCCTTTAAAATTGAGAAATATGATATAACAAACCTCCCCGATAACATGATACTTGTGGTCCTCTGTTTTGGTCAAGCTGATGTAGATCTTCCTTTCAAACTCGACACTTATCTTGTTTTTTTAATTTTTCTTTCTGTCAAGCCATGTTGGCAATCATAGATCTTTGATCCAATGATCATGAAAGGCACCCCATCAAATGGTAATTCATCCGTTTTAAAGAATACGTTTCTGGTCTGACTGAAAGGATCTGTGATAGACTCAGAAGAAAACAGAATTCAGATTAAACACATGGTGTCACCTGGTTAACCCTTGTATCAGCCAGTATGGGAGGGGAAAGGTTTCATTATTTGTTTGTCTTCCCATTGTGGTTCTGAAAACAAATCCTTCATTAAGACCTGACTTCACACAAATATAATTATTATTGTTGTCTTTACAATTTGTGCTTTTTGTTTGTCAGGGCATTTGCTCATTTCTCTTTTTGTCCATTTTTGGCAGGTGGGGGTGGGGGTCAGAAAGAGATGACAGGGGGTAGTAGGGAGAGGGTTCCTGATGGGTGGAGGATGACATTCAGTTACTGTGTATAAAATCATCCCTTACATCCATATCCAAACAAAGGATCAGATTTGTGACACGAAAATTTAATTGTAGTTTCCTGCTCATACCGTCTCATCGATTCTTTTGCTCTCTCGACCGATTCAACAAAACCACAGCACTGGTTTGAAGAAACTATGAATATTTGCTGCCATGTTGGACTGCTGATGGACTCTATTTATGACCCACTTACAAGTCGAGGGCTATTTGTTGAAGAAATTTTTAGGTGCCGAAAGGACAACTTATTTTTTAATTATTTTTTTTCAAAGGGTTGTTTTATTTCAATGACAGTACATTTTACATTACAACATTATAATTACGAATTGTGAATGTTACGCTATTTTAACAGGCCCCAAAAAGAAATAACGCAAGAGCAGGAGGGAGGGAGCGTGTCTGTTGTTTTCACGTATTCGCCCTACGACTGACTCATAACTACCAGTGTGATGTCACATAGCAACGAGTCAAAGCTTAGCCTTAGGTAGTTTGGCATGGAGAAGCCACTGATGTAAAACAAAGAAAGGACAAATACTGGTTCAATTCAATAAAACTTTTACACTTGTAATCTACAAGTTGGACCATTGTATTTACAAGCGCAGCGGGAAACGAGTTCAATAAAAATCGTTACAAGTCCAGGTTACAAGTCCAAGTGTCTGACCTGTAATTACAGGTGCAGCGCTACACGTGTAAAATTTGAAATTATGCCACTTCAATAATGCTTTTCACAGGAGTCCAACTTGTTTTTGTTCCCCCCCCCCACCCCGCTTGTAAACTACAAGAGGAAATTACAAGTGGAAAGTCACTTGTAATCTTCAAAGGGAACCTGTCGCTGGCTCTATTCAGGGGAAAACATGTCATCTTCGAGCAAAGAAGAGAGAGGAACTGTTA
>BLFK01000146.1:1470642-1485642 GCA_014634185.1 Astreopora myriophthalma | reverse complement strand
TATCTCAGTAATTTTTACCGAGCTGGTCATATGTAGGTATGCCAGCTCGGTTTTGTTTGATTGGCATTTATGGGTCTGTCGCCTCGTCAACATTATGTCTTGACATGGTAGTACCAGCCAGGTTACTTTTCTACTTATTTGCCTTGTACCAGGTATGACAGCTACATGTTCACTCCAGTTCCGTTTCTGCCAGACTATTTTTGTTCACCTTTCAGATTTGTTAAGTATGCCTAAAACGAAGTAAAAAATGCGCCCTCATAATGGGCGTTCCCGGGGGCCTTCTCGTTCCAGTCCATGGGGTAGTGTACAGGCAAGCTCAGCCGCAAGTCGGTCCCTCGCCTCAACACGAGTGCAAGTGAACGAGTCAGGTGCAGTCCTTTCACCCTCTTTGGTAGCTGTCCAACACGGCTCTGCGTCACAAGGGATGCCAGTGGAGAGTGTGCTGCCCCCTCAGCTTTTGGAGACACTAGTCGCAAAGGTTGCAGACGAGGTTTCTCCTCGTTTCTCAACAGTTCTTCCTGCTCAGCCCACTACTCCTAGATCCTCTCAGTTAACAGAGCTGGCCATCTGCTCATCTTCAAGCACCTCGCAGTCCACCTTTGCCTCACCTTCCACCAATGGACCAGCCCCCATCCGTCCTTCCACTCCTCCTGAGGACATGGCTTCATCCCTGGTTCACCAGAGTGTGGCCAATGCAGCAAACTCACTGACAGGTCTAGCAGTGCAAGCACCATTAGAGATACCAAGTCAGTTATTCCAATCTGCAGGGTTGCCAGTCGATGCTCGTGTGTCTGAAAAATTACGAGCAAAGATTTGGAGCCATGATACATTGACTTTGGTTCCCTGTTGACCAATACAGTCTTCGAAAACCAATATCGTCTCATGTTTCAAGGTGCTGATAGTGGTCCTGTTCCTTCTTTATGCCTCGAACCAGTGTCTAAACCTAAAAAACTCCAATCTGTTGAGTCATGGCTTAGTAGTTTCCATGTTTCCGTTGCCATTTACACCAATGACCCTACCATCTCTGAATTTCTTTTTCAGGGTTTTAAGAATGGTTTTTCTATACACTTTGAAGGGATTCATTTTTCCAGTGATTCCAATAATTTGATTCCTGCTATTGAAAATCCATCTGTTCTCGATGCCAAAATTGCTAAAGAGCTGGAAGCCCATAGGCTTGCTGGTCCTTTCCACAATCCCCCCCCCCTACCCCCTTTTGTGTTTCACCTTTAGGTGTTGTACCAAAAAAGAATTTGGGTAAATTTAGACTAATCCATCACTTGTCCTTCCCCAAGGGCACTTCGGTTAATGATGGCAGACCTCTTGAACACTCCCAGGTGTCCTATGCAACCATAGCAGATGCCATCAACCACATTAAAGTCGTAGGAACGGGTGCTTATTTGGCACGGACGGATATAAAAAGCGCTTTCCGTATTTTACCCATAAACCCTGTTGACTATGCCTTGCTGGGGATGAAATGGAAGAATAAGTATTACTATGACTGTTGCATGCCCATGGTTTGTTCCAGCTCTTGCTAAACTTTTGAAACATTCAGCTCTCTTCTTGAGTGGATTGCCAGAACAACGTTTAAAATACCACATGTGTTGCATTTATTAGACGACTTTTTATTCATTGCTCCATCAGAGTGCCTTTGTCAACAACAATTGAACATTTGTTCGTATTTGGGAGTTCCCATAGCACCAGAAAGGACTTGTGGCCCGGCAACAACTCTTTCTTTTGTTGGCATTGAATTGGATACTGTTTTGAAGGAGGCGAGGCTGCCACAGGACAAACTCGATAAGTGTGTTACCACTATCTTAGAATTTCAACACCGCAAAAAGGTCACTCTTTGAGAGTTGCAGTCACTTATTGGGCTTTTAAACTTTGCATGTTCAGTTGTGCAGCCAGGTCGAGCATTTTTGCGTCGCCTTATTAATTTGACCATTGGCATCAAATCGCCTTCTCACAAAATCCGACTCAATCAAGAGGTTAAAAAAGACCTTGATCTTTGGCTAAAATTCTTGGAAGATTTCAATGGCAAATCTCTCTTTTTAGATGATAATTGGCTTTCGTCTTGCAAACTTAATTTGTACACAGATGCTTCGGGAGCTCATGGTTTTGGTGCAGTATTCGGCAGTCACTGGTGTTATGGGAAGTGGCCCAATGATTGGGCTTATCGTAATATTGCCATCTTGGAATTCTACCCAATTGTTTTAAGTCTTTACCTGTGGGTCCATGCTATGTCTAATAAGCACGTGCTGTTTTTCACTGATAACAATGCTTTACTTCATGTTATCAACAAACAGTCTTGCAAGGACAAGGAGTTAATGTTCATTGTTCGAAAGCTTGTCCTGGCATGCTCACGCTACAACATTGTTTTCAATGCTAAACACATTGCAGGCGTCAATAACATCTTAGCAGATGCTTTGTCCCGATTACTGGTACAGGCTTTCAAGGAAATGGCACCGGACAGTTCTCCCACACCAATCCCACTCTGTCTGCAGCCGCAGAGCTTCAACCTGCAATCTTAGAGTTATTGTCATCTAGTCTGCAAAAATCATCTCTTCCCACATATAAAAGGTCATGGCATTTATTTCAGCAATTTTCACATAATATTTTCGGGCATGCTTCTTTTTCTCTTCCCATCGCACCCACAACATTAGCACCTTTTTATTGCATATCTATACCACAAAGGGTATGCGCCACCCACAGTAAATACTTGTTTCCGCCCTTGCTTATTTCCACAAGCTTTCTAACTTTCCAGACCCCTCTAAGTGCTTTTTCATTATGCAGATGCTAAAAGGGTATAGGAAAAAGGGGCAACGAGTTGATACAAGATTACCGATTACATTGCCCATTTTGCATAAACTTGTTGATTCAGCTGAGAGTTTTTCTTGCCCAAATTATACCAAAGTTCAGTTCCATGCTATGTGCTCATTGGCTTTTTATGCATTCCTGTGAGTTGGTGAGATGACCGCACCCACTAATGAGGCGTGTCCCCCTATTCAATTATGTCAATTGACTCAACTTGTTGATTCTACAGGAAAGATTGTGTCACTTAAACTTACTTTCACTGATTACAAACACAATTATAATAGGCCCCCCTTTTCCATTGTCATCAACCACCAGCCGTCCCATTGCCCAGTTGAGTCAGTGTTACTTTACTTGAAGCACAGGGGCCCTGCACCGGGTCCACTTTTCATTGATTGTGGAACAGCGATATAAAGGTCACAGTTTTCGTATTGGTGCTGCCTCTCATGCTGCAGACAGGAGATTGTCAGATTCTCAAATTCGCACTCTGGGGCGATGGCAATCCAATGCATTTACTAAATATACCAGGATTCCTTCGCTGTCTACCTAATTGAGTTGAGGGGAAATTGGCTGATTTACAGCGGTAATCAGTCTCTTATCCCTCTGGTATGTAAGCGCTTAACTCCATGATCTTAAATATTTGTAATGCATTGTATATGGTATTGATTAATATTAGCGAGTTGATTGACTGATTGACAGGGGTGATCAGTCTTCTTCTAGAACTATATAGTCAATGTCCTCACTGGAATGTAAAGGTTGATTTGGGGTGGCACCACTACCATCTGGTATTTTAGTACTTTGACATTAGTATCTATTGTTATTTTGTCAAAAAATTTTATAATAATTTCAAGATGATTGTACATCTTCTGGTTACATAATTGGGCTGTTAGCAAGGGCGACAGTCTCATGTTTGTCCCCTTGTATACTGTTAATTTGAATTTAGACTTTCAAGTTTGTAAATATTATCAATGAGTGATTTCTAGCGTATTATATGTTCTAATACATATACGGGCTGTTCGCAGGGGTGACAGTCTTGTGATTATTTAATATTTGATCTTGTCTCCCTGCCCAGTAAACGTAGCTCGGAAAATGCAGCTTAGAGGTGATTTATTATTATATAATGAGTGGAAAACACAAATAATATTTATTAGGATAATAATTATTAAATTGCTTGTGATGATAAAATGATAACATATACAGCTGTATATAATATGTTTTTCTTTTTTGGGGGGGATTTTCAAATCAAGATTTTTTTTTTAATTATTTACTTTTTCACAAGAGCTGTCATCAAATCTGTGGCACCCCTGATCAGCAAATTATAAAGGAATATTGCATTGGATTGAAGACGTAATCTAGATCATGCATCATGCAAAGTTAACCCTCTAAATCTTGGTCTAACAGTATGTACAGCCGGCACATGGCATGGACCTTAGTGTATATAAGCTTAAAGTGCACCTAACCCCAAAATATTTTTTTGCTAAAATAAATCTTTACTCCTGTTTGAAACACACTGAGAATTTTATCCTGTTTTCCACCAAATGTTGACTTTTTATAGGCTTCAAAACTGAGCCTTATTTGGTTCATGACCGAGTCTGAAGGGGCGTGGGTCTATTCCTGATTTGATGTCACAAACTGATTTACATGCCTTTAAGTCTTTGTAAACATGCATGCAAAATAGTTTTTGATGTCAAATCAGGAATAGACCCATGCCCCTTTTGACTCGGTCGTGTACTAAATGATGTTTAGTTTTTTAGTAAGTTATGGAGGCCTACAAAATGTCAAGATTCGGCAAAAATGGGAAAAAAAAATAGGCACAATGAGTTTCAAACATGCAAAGATGTATTGTAGCAAAAAAATATTTTGGGGTTAGGTGCACTTTAAGCTCGGTACAGTTTCACACTGAAGTTCCATTCAAGAAAATAATGTTCACTGACGGTGATTCATACACAAAACATACATATTAAGTCTGCTGTTATTTGAAGTAAAACGGCAAATTCCAAAACTTACCACTGATGATCACTAGTACCAATCTGTTGCAGCAATGACTCATTGTAAGCTCGTAGCCTTTAAGTTCCTTTAAGTTCCTTTCCACACTTATGTTCCATTGACTTCTTTAATAAACACAACTGGACATGTTTATTAGTTGAATCGATAAGATGACTTACATGTTTCGCGGGTAAACTTACTCTATTGTTCAAAAAGATCACGTGAATAAATCTGCATAAATAAAATTAAAATGTTCACAACACTCCCCAGGGTTGCATCACGACTTAGTGATAAAACACTTAAACTCAACAGTCTAAATCTCGAATGTCCATTGTTCGATATATATGTACATCACAATTTCATCGCATGTTTTTCACTTCAATGTTCACTCAGAAACTTCAAGAGGAATTAAGTCCTGTATCACTCGACGCAATACTTGTGGCCCTTGACCCTTGCTAGCAACCTTGACCTTGGCTGATCGAATCCGACCATCTGTACCCAGCAACAGTTCTTCAACCCTTGCCAGTTTCCAAAATGTTCTTTTCGTCAGATCAGACTTCACGATTACTATGTCACCTACTGAGATTGGGCTCTCTTTCTTTTGTTTCTTGCATCTCTCGTTGGCTCGTTCTCGTAGACTCAGCAGATACTCATGTTGCCATCGCTTTGTGAACTGCTGTAGCAACCGCTGGTGATGCTTCGCTCTCTTTGTTAAAGTCTGATTAACACTACCAATTTCAAAATGTTGGTTACTTGGTGCATTAGTAATTCGTCTGCCATGAATTAGATGAGATGGTGAAAGTGGAGTCGAGACTGATTCGTCATCATCGTAGACATCAGTTATCAGTCGGGCATTTACAATTGCCTCGATTTCCACAACAGTAGTTTGAAGCTCATCAAAGTTCAGGGTAGTGCGTCCTACTGTTTTCTTCAAGGGTTGCTTCACGACTTTAACCATCCGTTCCCAATAACCCCCCCACCATGGGGCTCGTTCAGTGATAAAGTTCCATGTGATTCGATTGTCCGCTAAGTATCGCATAACCTCGTCTGATAGTATGATCTTCCTTATATCCCTGGATGCGGATCTAAAGGTTTTGGCATTGTCAGACTGGAGGGTAACTGGAATTCCCCGCGACTTACGAACCTCCTAAAGGCTAACAGAAATGATGCAACACTCAGAGGAGGGGTCAGTTCCAGATGAATCGCTCTTGTGGAGGCACAGGTGAATAAGCAAATGTAAGCCTTGTCAGAGCCTTTCTCCTTTGAGGACTCTCTGTCATTGCGAATATATAGCGGTCCTATGAAGTCCAATCCTGTGTGGGCGAACGGCGGATCCGGAGAAACCCTTTCCACTGGTAAATCTGGAGTCTGTGGTTGTCTATATGGCAGCCCTTCTACTCGTTTACAGGTAACACACTTTCTTAGAATTCTCTTCACAGCTTCTCTACCTCTTGGAATCCAGTATCTTTCTCGAGTAGTTGTTAAGGTATCCTTGATGCCACTGTGTTTGATCTTGGAATGCACATCCTGTATGATGAGACTAGTAAGTCGGTGTTTTGACGGAAGAAATACTGGATTCTTGCTTTCTTGGTGGTGGGAGTGGTGCTTTGTCAACCCTTCCCTTACATCTGATGATTTGCTGGTCGTCAAGGAACAAGTTAAATTGCGTGACATAGACAGGTGGAAATGTTCCCCTTTTGCTTTGCAGAAACTCGAGTTCCTTCGCAAATGAGGCTGCCTGTACAGTCTTGATCCACAGCATTTCAGCTTGATTTAACTCTTGAGCATTAAGTTCCCTTCTTGACGACTGTCCCGGTGACTTGGGAGTTTCACGATCAGATAAACTCTTCTTAGCATTACGTATGAACCGTAAGATGTAGGCGGTGACTCGCAATAATCGTGTTACATTGCTGTATCTTTCAATGTCAATAATTTGACTGAAATTGACTGACTGGTCTTCTGAACCTGTCGTGACTAGAGAATGCGTGACACTTACAGGGTTCTTTATGACTTCTTGTATGGCTTCTTCGTTATCGGACAATGCACTTGTTTGAGTGGACTCAGGCCAATGATCTCTTGCTAACTTCAGAAACTTGGGCCCATTCCACCACGTCTGGTTTTGTGCTAATCGCTCTCCTCCGCATCCTTGGGATGGTAGATCAGCCGGGTTCAACTCCCCGGGACAGAAATTCCAAGTGGATTTGTTAGTTAGTTCTCGTATCTTGCTGACCCGGTGATGTACGTAAGGTTTCCATGCTTTGGCATTTCTGATCCAACACAGCGTAGTAAATGAATCTGTCCACAGAAACGTTTCTTCAACTCGTAGCACAGATTGCAACGTTTGCTGCGTTGAATGAACTAGCTGGGCTAGCAATGAAGCTCCCAGCAGTTCCAACCTGGGAATTGACTGACGCTTGATGGGGGCTACTCTCGTCTTGGATGTCACGATATTGATTTGGGTTTCACCATTGCCGAATTCGGTCCTTAAGTACACAACTGCTGCGTAGGCTCTTTCCGACGCATCTGAAAATCCATGGATTTGATACGAGCGTACGGTTGACTGCGTCAGAGAATAATTGGCATAACATCGGGGAACTCAGATGTTTTTCAGAGTATTCAGGTCGTTGATAAACGAATTCCACTTTGCCAAAGCTTCTCCCTCCAAACTTTCATCCCAATTGACCTTCTCGATACAAAGAACTTGGAAGAGGATCTTCATGCTGATTGTAAACGGAGTCAACAGTCCAATAGGATCGAAGATTTTGGCTGAGAGTTTCAGTACAGATCGCTTCGTAGCTGGAAGGGCTTCTGCATACTTGATTAGTTCAGAGAGGTCATAATGAAATTCGTCTTGGATTACATCCCAATAAATCCCGAGTATCTTCACAAATTGTTCTGATTCCGGTTTACCATCTTTGGCACTCAATGATTCCTCTTTCTTAAGCCCTTGCGCAATTTCGCTTTCTTTGGGTGGGGCTACCCTCATTGACTGGATTTTCTTTTCTTCATCCTGCTTGATTTTCTCGCGGAATGACTGACAGTTGGAATTCCATTTACGCAGTGAGAATCCTCCATCCTTCATAATTTCCTGTGTTTTTTCGTACAAGTCCAAAGCTTCACTCTCCTGAAACACTCCCCCTGCCAGATCATCAACATATAAGCTGGAACTTAGCAAAGATGTCACTTCCGGTTCCTTTTCTTCATACTTGGACAGATGGTGTTTTAAGGTACTTGCCAGGATAGCTGGACTTGAAGTTAAGCCAAACACAAGCCTTCGAAACTGGTATAGCTTGATTTGTGGACAATCTTTCTCAATATCATCGAACCATAGAAACCTCAGCATTCTTCTGTCTTCTGGATTGATCTGTATCTGATGGAATGCCTTTTCAATGTCAGCTACTACAGCGACTGGATAACCTCGAAACTTGACCACAATATCAAACAGGTGTGGCACTAAGTTTGGTCCTTTTTCTAAACACTCGTTGATGGAGGCAGTCGACTTGTCAGATTCAGCTGATCCATCAAATACAACTCTTAACTTCGTTGTTTCCCTGTCTGACCGAATTACGCCATGATGAGGTAAGAAATGTGTTGGAACTTGGTCGTTGTCGTTTTCTGGTACGGCTTCAACAATCCCTGACTTGACTTGATCCTTGATTAGGTCGTCATAATCTTTTAACAGTTCCTTGTTTTTCTTCAGTCGTGAGTGAAGCTGTCTCAATCTTGTAACACACAATGTATACTCGTTTGAAGCAGGAACAAGACCTCCTTTCCATGGCAGACCTACTTCGTATCTTCCTTCATTCTCGTCGAAATGAATGCTCTCCAAGAACTCTCCACTATCTGACTGTGGCGTAGGGGGTTCCTCTCCTACTCCTAATGATTCAGTGTCCCAGAATTTCAGCAAGGCATTACATAACTCCTCGTTCTCACTATGAATGTCAAATGAGCACAAGGTCATCAATTCTGGTCTCTCTATAATGAGATTTGTAGTTGCATACTTCTCTCTTGATTCTTCAGCACTTGTGGGGCCAGACAAGACCCATCCGAACATGCTGCTAACTGCTACAGGACCACTGCTGCCACGAATAACATCCCCAGTCACAATATCGAAGTAGTAATTTGATCCAATTAGCACATCTATGTCCTGTTCACCAGTTTCAGCGATGCTCATGTCAGCAAGCTCGAGATCTTGTAGATGTGCGTGATTGCCGATGTTAACCTTGGCTGACACTGCCGAGCAAATTTTCGGAAAACAAAGTGTGGAGATCTCAATTTCTCCTTGAGATCCTTGTAACCGCAGGTTTACGACATCACACTGTTGCTTAGTGTACCTTTCGTCTCCAAAGGTGTTGAGATGTAATGTTTCTGACTTCACAGGAGACAGATTAAGCCTTGACTTCAATCGGTTTGTGATGTAGGTGCGTTGACTTCCGGTATCCAGAAGAATTCTAACCGGTGCGGTTTTAGAATTGACATCGTTGACAGCCATAGCTTTCGCCGTTTGCAAGAGCACAGTTCCCTTTGCCTTGTTGCTCACTGTTGTCGTTGTCTTCGTCTCTTTGGTAGGAACTTCATTTTGTTTCGGTTTTCCTTGGTTAAGCACAGAACAAATCGACTGATGATGTCGCTGTTGGCAGTGTCGACATTTTTTTTATTCCTGCACTCGTTCGCATCGTGACCAAATCGTAAACAATTGAAGCATCATTTATCTCTTTCCAAAATATTTCTTCGCTGAGCGGTATCTCGAACAACATCGCATGAGGCAGAATAATGTTCGTTTTGACAATAGGCACATTTGATTGTGTAGCTCCCACCTTGCTGAGAGACGAGTGAATTTGCGGTTGGCGTTTGATTTCGAAATTTTGAATCACGGCCGGGTGCTGGAGATTTCCCGCCTTCGATTGTTTTCGCCATGGTCATCTCGCTTGCTTCCCGCGCTTCGACTTCAATCTTTATCACATTCAATAAATCCTCAATTTTCCACACAGAATCTTTAGACTTCCTGGCTATCTGCAATCGAATCTCAGGTGGCAACTTAGACATAATAACAGGAATTAAGAGACTGCCGTACTGATTGGAGGTAACACCAAGCGACGCCAAGCCACGTGAATGAACACAGATTTGATCATAGACGTATCAAAGACTAGCTGGTCGATCATTAGAACACAGCAAAACCTTGAGAAGCTGATCCATATGTGCGCTGATTATTTGTTGGGGACGCCCAAAACGTTCTTGTAATAATTTGACTGCCGCTTCATAGTTTCTTTCTTTCTTTCGCTTCATAAGTAAGACCCTGGATTGCTCGAGCCGCGGACCCTTCAAGGGCTCACTTGTTGCTGAGTTGGCACGTTTACTCTGCTCAAATTCTCGATTCTGCACTTCAGACGGATAATTGAAGCAGTAAATTCTTCAGACTCTTCAATTTCTTTATCAATCGATGTTAATTCGCATAACGATAATATGTCTTGGTCCATTTTGCTCAAAGACTCTTGTTTTCCGTCCAAAAGTTGTCTTATAACACTGAGCCGTTCGTAATCATTGTCTTCGCTTTGCAATATTTCCGTTAATTCTTGATCCAGTTTCGATACATATCGTCGGTGTCCTTCACGTGTAACTCGTAGTCGTTCCAAATTCGATGTATTCGCTTCCATACTCGATGTGTTTGATTCGCTTGGTGTTTTCGACTTCGATTTATTCTTATTGTTGGGCATTGCAATCGATAATCTGCCCCGCGTTTGGGCGCCATTTAATAAACACAACTGGACATGTTTATTAGTTGAATCGATAAGATGACTTACATGTTTCGCGGGTAAACTTACTCTATTGTTCAAAAAGATCACGTGAATAAATCTGCATAAATAAAATTAAAATGTTCACAACAACTTCAAAGGGATTGATGAGATGAACCACACACACTTGCGATTTGAAACTCGACACACACTAAGCTCAATGTCTCATAAAGCAAACCTCCTATCATGGGATCAGGATGTTGCCGCATCACCTTGTGAGTTTCGCAAAACCGATAACAACCGCACAAACTCTGCCAACGTATTAGCCACTTGACAGTACTTTTCTATCAGGTTTTCAAAACCTTTATCCCACCAAAAATTATTGCAAATAATTCTTTCCTATTTTTCAAAGGCTGTGTCATATCGAGTAAGGCAAAATTAGTTTCCAAATTTCCGGAAATTAACATCTTTTGCAAAAATAACGAACAAAAAAAATGCTCGCCATTTTGAAAATCACTGATGTATGACGTGACGTCACACTGGTACTGATCACTGGACCAATGTTTACCCTAGAGATGCCCCTCCCTCTTGCGCAAGAGGTAATAACTTTAATTGATCAACTTGATTAAAGTCAGAGGAGTCATTTTTCATGTCTGCTTTATGGCATTTCAATTCTGTATTTAATTATCATTTTATCAACAAAGAACTGGTTTGTTGTGTAGTTTGTTGATGTAAATATAGTATCTCATAAATAGCATGGTATTTCATGTAAATCAGAGAGGATGCCAAACAGTCTTTCTTTGCTAGATGGATTGAACTTGGTCTTATTTTCTACGTATATTGAACCAGTTGATAACATGTTGAACGAAAATCTTGACGAAGTGACAATCTCTAAAACTATGGTCAATAGTCTTTTTTACCACAATACATACATTCATCATCTTCCTTGATTCCATAGCAGTAAAGTTCCTTCTTGGTGAATACAATTCGGTGGATTAATTTACATTCAAATTCCTTTAATTTGGTCTCTCTACAGATGGTTTTTAAGGAGGTAAATATTTTTTCCCATTTATCTTCATCCAAGGAAAGATCTTTGCGCCATCTCTGTGGCACAGAATGACCTGTTGTGTGGGTTTTTGTGCATAATAACCTATAGAAGTTGCTAGTCTTGATTTTGTTCAGATATAGAGTTATGGATTCATTTAATTGTAGACTAAGATTACTATCAGAATATAACTCTTTATTAATTGGCTTCGTTGATTGGGTGTTACTAAAACGAAGACCCAAAAACGAAGACCTAAGACCCTATGGACTAAAACGAAGATCCTATGGACTAAAATGAAGACCCCATGGACTAAAATGAAGACCCCATGGACTAAAACGAAGACCCCATGAACTAAAACGAAGACCCCATGGACTAAAACGAAGACCCCATGGACTAAAACGAAGACCCCATGGACTAAACCGAAAATAGACCCCATGGACTAAAACGAAGACCCCATTGACTAAAACGAAGACCCCTTTGACTAAAACAACTGATGCTAGCCGCTGAGGGCAATGCCTGCTCCGTAATTTGTTACGGTGATTTGGGAAAGTTGTGGAATTTCCAATTTGGGAATGTTGTGGAACTTCCTCTGCAGTATTTAGTTGTGATAGTCAAGTCTATCATCTACCTTTCCTTCAGGTTTCTCTGCAGAAAATATTTTGCATGTTTTAAACCACATTGGAAGTGTTTATGGTGATGATGACGTCAGTTTTAGACATATCTCCAATCACTTCTAACACCGATGCTGAAAATCTTCTAATAGCAGGTGATTGGAACGTTTCACTCCATGCTATTGACAAAAAGGGCGGAAACCCATGGAAACCCACTGTCTCTAGGGACCTGTTGATGACCATGATGAAGAGAGAAAAATCCAAAAATAAAAGCTACACCTACGAATCAAAAGCACTTAAACTTTGTTCGTGCATTTCTTTCTAATACTGCAACATCAAATTAGTTGGGTCGAAAGGATAGATACTGTGGTTTCTAATGCCCCAGACCATAAGGCAGTAAAATTGGAAGATTAAACGAGACTTACCTGTAAGTTGAAGTTTGATTGAGATTCTATCACATGATGGACAGCAGGGAGATCACATGAGATAGCACAGTGCACGCGCAAAATCATTCTTAAAAGGTGTGGGTGTGAGAAGGGAAGAAACCCCAACTCACCCCACAGAGGAACAGCAAGTATGTTCCAATAGGTGAAATATTTGCATACAACTCCTATAGGGAGGGAGAATAGAAAGGGTGGGCGTGTGATCTCCCTGCTCTGTCTATCATGTGATACTATCAGCAGAAAGAGTCCGGGCTCCAGAAAAGACAAAATGTAAGCAAAGAACGCCGAGAAGCGGAAAGACTGTGCTGTGGAAAACAGACAAAATTGTAGTGAAGAACGCCAAGAAGCAGAAAGACTCCATGCTGTGGAAAACAGACAAAATTGTAGCAAAGAACACCAAGAAGCGGAAAGACTCCGTGCTGTGGAAAACAGACAAAATTGTTAACCGACCTCGACACTAAACTATAGTCAAAAACGTCTGTGAATTCCTTCACAATATTTTAGAATGCTTTTACAGTTTAAAGGGCTTGGCTAAATCTATATTTTACATGGGATAAGAAGAGACTTTGCAAGTCTAATGTCTCAATATATTGTAGCAGATGCCATACTGTCATTACTTGACATGATGGGTTTGTCACAGAATTTCCTGAATGTATCAGCAGTACTCCAGCCAGCCTGGGATAAAATTTCATACAAAGGTACATCCTTCTGCTTAGCTTTGGAAACACTGGCTGCTCTTGTGCTGTGGCTTGTAAACAGCTCAGTGTCCATACCAGATCTTTGCAGCACTATTTTAGCCCATCTAGAGATTGTATCTCTTGATACTGATTTATGCGGTTTAACAAAACTGATAAACAACAGTTGTTGTTCATCACCTCTGATAGTGTGTGTACGTTTCAAGTATTCTTTCAGTGTTTTTATGGGACATATGCAGCAGTCCTGTTTGAAAGCCTGGATAGTGATAGCTGATGCTGCTTTTCCTGGTTTGCTTGTTTTGGTGTGGCTAGTCAGGTTGAACACACAAGAGGTATCACTAAGATGCATAGTGATAATATTAAGCAAATGTATCGATTATCCTCTTTGTCCTGTGATCAGTAGGAGTAACATAAGCAGCTTGAGTGTCAGATCTTTCAATGTCAACGTCTCTACCAGGTCCAAGGTGGTCAAGTAATTTAGGACGAGTGAAACATCCTATATTTTGTTGTATCTAGGATGAGGTGTTCGTTTTCAAAAACTCCTTTCATAAATCGTACTGTAAGTGGGTGTGAGCCAAAGTTGCTGCAGGTATTCATGTGTAAAATTGACGAGAGAGCTGATCGGGCAGTGTTCAGTGTGGAGTAGCTAAGGTGTTTGTCATATAAGCCCGCCAGGAAATCTAAAGCTTCACCCATTTGTGGGGAATAGCAATTAATTTTCCTTTCACCACAAAACTTGATCCACTGTTCAATGTAGGTCTTGTAGTGTTTTTGGGTTGTTACATGTAACATGTATTTGTACGTTTTGCCAAATATGGCACACTGACTGCTTTGACCATATTTGGGCATAAGAGAGGAGCCAAGGAGGTTTTTGGTGGGAGGCGACAAGAGTCTGTGCAATGCTTGGCTTGTCCGCTTTGTGTTATGATTTATTCCCCTCATTTATGGATTTATATGGACATTGTCTTCGGACAATTACATCTGTTGATGTTAGGAACTGAACTGGAGGCTGTGCCAGCGGATACAGTAAGCTTTGAACTCTGTATTTACTCGTAGCTAGTTGTGTTCACTCTGATAGTGTATGTAGATTATATTCGTTTATAATAAACATGTTCTTGTTACTTGAATGTCGCTGGTCCCACTCGTTACAAATCTTGTTACATGTTCGTAACAGGGTGCCAGGGTGCCGGGGCGCCAGGATGCCATGAGGATGTCGGCAACGTGTCCAGAAATATTGTAGTTTGTGAAGGAATTCCTGAGACAGGACATACCATCAATTTCAGTTTTCTCCACAGAGGGTGGGGTTTCTGATGGGTGTTGAAGGAGGTTCTTGGCTGGGTTCAGGTTCCATGGGGTTTTGTAAAGATGCTGAAGAAGAAATGGGTTGTGCAGTGTAGAATAAACTGGCTTAAGCATCTTGGTAAAAAGGCGTGGAGCACTCGGGAGGCCATTAGGGAGGCAAGTATATTTATAAAGGCAATCCTTAAATTCAAATTTCAAAAATTTTTTGTGGTCTTCCTGAATGGGCACGGTGTAACAGGCATCCTTCAAATCCACTGATGCCATATAACAACCTGGTCTAATCATTTTTGTAACTGAATCAAGAGTGTCCATTTTAAAATGATGGTGCTCCACTGACTCATTAAACTCTTTAAGGTTGATAATCATTTGAAAAGACCC
>BLFK01000146.1:1456244-1462612 GCA_014634185.1 Astreopora myriophthalma | reverse complement strand
CCTTCAAATGTTTCTATTGCCAATGGCTTCCCAAAAAAAATGTCACGTCTGTTGTTGCAAATCGTCGTCGCGCTGGTATAGCGTTGTTGAAAATATTGTGGAAGACGTGAAAAATTGTTTTAATGTGGAAACATCGTGCGATGATGCGTGTTTGTGTGCCTCTTGTCGCAGAAATTTGACGAGATGGCAACGAAGTTGCAACGAAGAGAAAGAAAAATATTTTGTAAAAGCCCAGTCTCGAGGAAAGGCATTTGTCAACAAAATAACGCTAGCTCAACAGGACCGGAGGCTTGCCGTAACAAATATCACCAAAACAAAAACAGCCCCAATATCGTTTATGCTATGTTTACCGGAGGTCGTGCTGTTGGATATTTTCAGATATGTTGGCATCGCAGATATTGGTAACTTGAGACTGACGTGCCAGTATGTAAACATAATTTGCGCGTCTAACTTTTTTTGAAAATTTCTCTTGGAACGTGACTCTCCAGAAGCAATTCTACTTCTAGACGATACATTGTTGTCAGCGTCTTCAGTAGCGTACAGATTTTTGTACTCAGCTACGCTCTCGTTAAAAAAAAGGAAATATGCCACCACACGCAAATAGGTGAACTGGAACGTCAGTTTCACGAAAACGAGTGCACATTTTTGGTGGAAAACGCGGAGTTACAACAACGCGTCGACAGTCTACAATCAAAGCTATTTACATGTACCCTGCAAACTGACCGAGATACTAACACCCCAGTGAGCAAACTTCAAGAACAGGTAACCCGTAACTCGACCCGTAACTGGAAAACGCGGAGTTACAACAACGCGTCGACAGTCTACAATCAAAGCTATTTACCCTGCAAACTGACCGAGATACTAACACCCCAGTGAGCAAACTTCAAGAACAGGTAACCCGTAACTCGTAATGAATTAATTTAAATCACGCGAAAACCCATATGCCCGGAACCATGGATGTGAAGAACGTCGAGAAATACATATTGGCTCGTCTGCTGCTTTTGGCTTGGCAGTAGATGTATGGAACAAAAATTACATGCCAATTAGACAATAACAGGTTTCTATAATTATTCGGTGTTTGAAATCGACTTTTACTCTGTCCGAACGGGTTTTCGGGTGAAACGACCGGATTCACTTGTGGTCTGAAAATGGTTGAAGAAAATCGCATACTATGAATCACTGGATCCTCTTTACAGTTCCATAAAAGAAACCTAATGTTTCTGAGATAACAGTTAAAATCCCACGGTCTTATGTAGTGCCCTACGTATTTCGTTGCACTGAAGTAGGAATTTGTTGGCTTAACCGGTTTTCTTGGTTTTGTTGGGTGTTCCCTCAGGCATCTGCATAAGAACCTTCTCTTCACAAAGACATTCAAAACATATTTTAAAACTCACCAAACTGTAGCAAAAATGTCCTAAGCATTTTATTCAATTCATTAATTTAATACTTCACCAATCACCAATCTATGAAGTACACAAATTATTGTCCTTTCAAGTGATGATGAAAATGCAAACTGTTTGGCCACACTTGAACAGAACTAAGAAGTACAGTACCGCTCAAAACTATTAGTGCATTTGCACGCGGTAATACATCGTCTCTACCAATCGTGTTTACTGCCGTGGGACGAAAGCCTCAACCGAGGCAAAGACGAAAACAACCAAATGCCGCGGTCGATTAACTGCGGTAATGTGCTGCAAAAAGACAATGGTTAACATTGCCATTGTTCACATGATTGTTTACTTTGATATCACCTTTTTCCCCAAGCAGCCTTCATGCCAACACATTGATTTCAAAGAATTAATAGCTGAACTGTGACAATGCCGATCGACAATCTCTGTGCGAGGATTTTGCTTTCAAGAATTTTCATGTTTACGGCCTACTGTCACAGATTTCCCAATCTTGATTCTTTAAGCGAAAAGGGAAAGGCAACTGCAATGAAGGGTGTTTTATTGACTTGTTTCAACGAATATCAATAAACCTTTCAAATCCGTTGAAATATTATTGATCCTCAGACTACAGCTCGCCGTGCTACGGTTAGAAGTCTCCCAGCCTATGACCGGCAAATTTTCATGACGGAAAGAAAAAATCTTGACCCAAACTCGATGTGTCATGAAAACCTGTGCATTTCACACTTCCATCATAGTAAATGAGAAAAAGCTTGTTGTTTCCTCATGCATAATTATTATTATTTACTCTTCACACACAGCGTTACATGTAAGTCAATGTTAATGTTGTTAAAGCATATATTTTTTTAATAAATTGTAGTGGAAATGAACTTGTTTGTTGATTATAATCAATTTAGCTTGCATAGCTTTCTGGATTGTCTTATTTGTCATGACTTTTTTTCATGGGGTAGTGGAACAACAGCTGGGTGAAAAACCTCTCCGTACGTCCACTTGCCCCTAAGAGGAAAACCCCAGGCCAGCTGTACCCCAAGTCAGACGGTCCCCCGAGCAAGACCAACTAGGACAAAAAACCTAAATGCCTAAAGCCCTAGAAACAGACAAACGGGAAGCCAGAGAATCTTTAACATAGCCATCTTTGGCGGAAACACTAGACCAGCGGCCGTGACGTAAAAAGAGACGATCAGGAACACCGGCATTAGCACCGCCAGACCTAAGACTGTGGGTTCCGATACGCGCTAAATCTGGAACAATGCCTCTAAAGGCCACAAATACTAATTCTCTTAGCCTAGTGTAGCTAAGGCCTCTAGCTCTGGCTTTATAACCAAATTTAGTCTTAGATAACTGGCAAAAAAGAGGGCTGTCGTGACTAAGCTGAGCCTTATCGAGATACCGATACATCATGTTAACAGGACAGGTAACTTTCCCTGAAACAGCCACCACAACCCAAGCACCGTCCCTGTATTTATCGGTTTTACTAGATTCGATGAACAACTGCAACTTTTCACTGTCGAGCTCAACGTCTGAGCGAACTAGTTTCGCAAGTTCGTCAAATCTAAGAAAGGCTGCGAAGGCCAGCAGGCAAATTAAAACAGAACGAATGTCATATAGAGAAGCCGTAGACAGGGCTTTGGAGTTAACTAATTGTTCCAATTGGGCAACGGTAATAGGTTCCTTCTTGGAAGTATGGTGGGCCAAAAGACGCTGTGCACCAGCAAGGACATCCTTCACTAACGGGTGCCCTGAAGGAGATCGTTCCCCAGCCAAATGGTGAACCCAAGCAATGCCATGAACGGCGGACTCTATGGGAGAAGCAGTCTTAGCGTCCGCCATCAAATGACGCAAATAGAGAGCGAAGTGATAAGGAGACGCGGGGAAGGCTGGCAGATCATGATCACGCGCCCAACGTTTCCATGTGGCGTAGCTCGCAGAATACTTGGTTGTAGTACTGGAGGCTCTTCCCGCCATAGTCACATCAGGAAGGTCAGCTAAAGCTCTTAAATGATAGTCGTCCGGAGGAACCGCGGCCTGTAAGTCTGACCACATGGAGGATTTGAAAACATCTACAAAGAAAACAAAAAAAAGAAGAAGAAAACAGGGACACGCACGCCAAACAGAATATGATAACCTAAAACAGTCATAAAACAAAACACGAACGCAGGAAAGCGAGACCGAGATGAAAGACTCACTCTTTCATGCCTAACATATATACCCCTGCCAAAATACCTTACATACCAATGCACATGCAAACAAAGATAACGATGAGAGCATATTTTCCTGCTAATTCCGCTGTCAAACGCAGGAAAATACCATTCAGCTGGGGTTGGCCAGTAGTTGACCTCATTTTCTACCATGAAACTCATCGCAAGACGGCCTACAGAAGAAACAAATTTTACATGTACTGTAAATTGAAATATAGTTCGTAAACACTTAGCATTTACAAATTTTGGCGGCGTATTTTCTGTCCCGTAGATGGCTTTCATTTTACTGATCATGACAGCTAAATTTGCATAATAAAGAAATGTGACTTGCGGTGGTCACGTAATGTCACTTTGGGTCAATTCCTTTAAAGGTCTTTCTCTTCACCAAAATTTAGGTTTAAAAAAGCCATTAATAAAGAAACTTACTTTTGTGTTTGGGATCGTTGTCTTGCTGAAAACGATGCCCATCGGGGAACCTCTCTGACAGAAAAGGAAGCAGCGTGTTTCTTAATGTGCTTTCTACATAAAACTCCTTTTTCATGACCCAGTGAAGAGGAGGACTTAAGTGGCTCCTCGTCTTGAGATACCAGCCCAGACATAAACCTTGTAGGGGTGCTTAACTTTCGGTTTCAGCTTTGCTGGCATCCCTTTCTTCCTGAAGCAGACCTTGTTATGTCGCTCCAACCAAATGCTGGACTCATCCGTGAACACGACGTCGTCAAATGTTTCACCCGTCTCCTCCAATCTCTCGCAGAATGATAGACAAGCGACAAGATTCGGCTCACGGATGGCTTGACAGTATTTCGGGCCATGTTTTCGCCAGCCAAGTTTCCATCACACTTTCTTAATTGCGGCCACCAAGACGTTTATGCCATGTTCTTACAGTAGCAGCTAACGATTGATAAAAATAAAAGGTGCATTACATGTAAAATGAAGGTTACCGTGAAGTGAGGTCAAGAGATAATTCAAAAAGTGCATAGATGTGAATCGGTTTACATATACAAAAAGGAAAATACTATTTCTCGTCACTTACCAGAGGCAGTGAGTTCATCGTTTTCTTCCATCTTTCGGTCAATGAAGTCGAAGTGCATTTCTTGTATCTTCGGCGGCCGGCCACTTCGAGGAGCATCGCCATAGGACAAGAAATTTTCGGAAACACTTGTAATACTTGCTCACAGTATTTCTACTGATCTTTATACCATCAGTATTCAGAAGTTCTTGAACAACTTAACATGGCAACTGGTCACTTTCCCATCAGCGAGTCTCGCAACCACAAAACAAACTGTCTGAGATACTAGCCTTACTATTTATTATATAAGTACTGAGATTTACTCAGTGCAAGAAACTTGTAATACTTGCTCACAGTATTTCTACTGATCTTTATACCATCAGTATTCAGAAGTTCTTGAACAACTTAACATGGCAACTGGTCACTTTCCCATCAGCGAGTCTCGCAACCACAAAACAAACTGTCTGAGATACTAGCCTTACTATTTATTATATAAGTACTGAGATTTACTCAGTGCAAACTCACTGAATAAAAATCGTCTCTCTTTGATGAGAAGCAATCTCATTGGTCATACGATTTTTCTCACTAGTGAAGAATATCGTATGACCAATCAGAAGAGTGATACGATTTTTTTCACAAGTGAGAAAATTCGTATCGGTTTTTCCCGCCTTTCGGGGCAGCCATGCAAAGTAACTGAGAGTGAATGTTTGCAATGTTCCCTGCTTTCCCAGAATCATGGCTTCAAGGTTTGCAGACATTAATTCAGTGGAACAATTTATCGAGGACCAAGAAAACGAAAATACAAGAAAGAAAACTCAACAGAATGTTGCTTTACTTGAGGAATTTCTGACGCTGAGGAACGAGTCAAGACTTATAGAAGACATCAGCAACAAGACTATGAACCCATCTCCTTACGTTCTTTGATGGCCAGTTTTGAACAGTATTTAAAGAAGAAGAATTATGGATTCAGCATTATGAAAGATGCTGAGTTTGAACAGTTTCGCCTTTTTAAGCATATTCGAATTCAGTATTTGAGGAGTTTTGACAGTATTTATTGGGTCTAAATAAAAGCAATATCAAGTTCGCGACGTCCTTGTCTTTTGTGGTTTTTTTTGTTTGTTTGTTTTTTTGTTAAAGTGCCACTAAGATCAAATTTTCGAACTTTAATAAAATTGCATTTTTCAAAACCTTGTATTGGGCTTACTTACTTGTCCAAACCGTTTTTCAATCAGAGGGAGGGAAGTCTGTTTTTTCGGAGCATATGTTTCGATGTTTTGCTGTCCGCCATTAACGAAGCCTGTTCCAACCGTGTAGCAAATGGCTTCGAAGCTAGTTAGTGGAAATGATGTCAGATTCTCAACAAGAAAACCCCACAAGGCTAATTTTCTTGGAGGAAAGCTAAAAAACTTGCAACTTATTGTTATTCGTGTGGAAGCCTAAAGAAAATGCCAGGTCGCCGATGTGTCGTCTAAGGATGCAACAATACTCCCAATCTTGAAGGGGGAATTTAAGTGCACATAAGTCCTAAAAACAAGAGTGCATGGGACAAATGGGCGAAATTCGTGAGCATTTCAATCCTCGAGGACGATTCACGTTTTGCTCTGAACATTTCTGAGAAGAGTGCTTCCAAAGGAGCCTTCATGTTGAAGGTTCTCGACCGACACTTCGTCCAGGCTCTATTCCAGCTATTTGGATGAAACAAAACTCCCAAGAGCCGTCTTCCTTAGAGTAAATTTAAAGTAGACCAGAGCAAAG
>BLFK01000146.1:1436191-1440035 GCA_014634185.1 Astreopora myriophthalma | reverse complement strand
AGGACAAATGTCCTTTTGCAATGTCTTGGATTGTTTGTTCTGGCTGCCATGTAAGCCAAATTTATATGTCCACCTGCCATTTGTTTCAACCTTAACTCGCCATTACACTTATTTATATGGCACGGACCTTTTAACGATGCCACACATTTCGATATAAAGACTTTGCAGGCTATATTGCATTTTTTATTTGCCTGACTTGCACTTGACATTCATGGCGTAATTAGTGTGTTATCACCTGGCGGCTATTGTTTGAATGCATTAGTGTGCCCAACACACTCAGGCCATTATAGGACACATGTCCTTTTGCAATGTCTCGGATTGTTTGTTCTGGCTTCCATGTAAGCCAAATTTATATGTCTGCCTGCCATTTGCTTCAACCTTAACTCGCCATTGGCTTGGCATTAACCTAATTGTTGCCTGCATACTAGAACAGGGGGAGTACACCCGCTTAGTTTGAGCCTTACATAGTATTCATAATGTACACCTCAGTAATTTCATTCGAATTTTCCATAAGCATGCCTCCTAAACAAGATTCCAAGCACCAGGCGTCAAAAAGAACAACACCGGCGGTATCTGCAAAACGGTGCAAATCTGAAAGTCAGTCTGGGTCCCTGCCTGAATCAAGAGCATCCACCCCACAGTTCAGCCCCACCGAGCTGAGTGATTTGATCTCTAAAGCGATATCAGGGGCTTTGCTGTCAGCCGGCATCAGCAATTCAACCTTCACTCCCACAGTTAGTGAACCAGAAATGAGCACTCAGTCCACCCAATCTTCTCAGTCGCAGCCACCACTGTTGATGAAGCCACCTCAAATGAAATTGCGGACCTGACGAACACCGTGGCTGCTGGTAGGCTAAAATTTGCGTCCGGGAAACCAGACGAAACATTTCCGAGTGTCACTTTCGACCTCGAATCTCGTGTTTTGGATCGTATCAAAGCAAAGATATGGGCAAACGAATATGTTGATTTCGGGTCCCTCCTCACCGTATCACCGGAAGAGTCCAAATATTGGATCTCTGTTACAAATGACCATGATCACCCTAGTCTTTGCCTTGAGCATGTTAAGCAAAAACGGCGTAGCTTATCCATTGACCAACGGGTGACTGCATTCAATGTGTTTGTAGCTGTTTATACAATTAAGGTTCCCATTGCGATAAGTTCTTTGCTGAAGTATTGCGAGGAGGTCAAGGTAACTGGCGTTATTATGATGAGCAGTTCCGATTTCTTCGCCAGTCTAAACCTGGCAGATACCCATGGGATAGCGTAGCTTGGGAATTATGGCACCAGGCCATGCATAGCTCCCTCACCACCTCCTGTCAAAATTCAAACTATGATTTTCAAAATTGTCGGCCCAACCAGCGTCCCTTTCAGTGCTTTCCCAAAGGGGTGTGTTGGCGTTTTCACTCCGGTCAGCTCTACAGGGGCTGTAATTTCAAACACTCGTGCTTTAGATGTGGGGCAGTCCATCCCGCGAGCCAATGCAGCAGTACCAGAGCAAACACTACTACAAGCAGCCCAGCGCCTAACATGCCCTCTGGGAGTGACAGTCAGGGACGAACATCTGTTGAGCCGCGGGCCAACGCTGGTAAGGCCCGACCGGCTCGCATTTTACCTTAAAGGTTATAACGTCGTAATTTCGGACTATCTTACGCGAGGCTTTGTTCACGGTTTTTCAATACGGTATTTTGGTTCTTCATTTACAATACGATCCCCAAATCTGAAAAGCGTCATAGACAATCCAACTAGCATGAATGATAAGTTATCAAAGGAGCTCGAAGCAGGCAGAATTGTAGGTCCTTTTGACGCACCGCCTTTTAAACCTTTCAGGGTATCGACATTAGGCATTGTTCCCAAAAAGTTGCCGGGAGAATTCTGGTTAATTCACCACCTGTCTTACCCGGAGGGGTTATCCGTTAACGATGGTATTCCTAAAGAATTAGCCACCGTAAGATATGCAACTATCGGCGATGCCATTCAACTTATTAAATCACTAGGGAAGGGCTGTTTTCTGGCTAAGACTGACATTAAATCCGGGTTCCGTATCATTCCCGTAGCCCATAGTGATTTTCCGTTGCTCGGGATTGAATGGCAAGGGAAATTCTATTTTGACAAATGTCTCCCCGTGGGGTGCTCGTCGTCGTGCAATATCTTTGAAACATTCAGTACTGCGTTAGAATGGATTGCTACAAATAAATTGCACGCTTCGTCTATCCTTCATATTTTGGATGACTTTTTATTTATTGCGCCCGGTGAGACAAAATGTCTGGTAGACCTGGACAATTTTCTTTGCATGTGCTGGCACATAGGCGTCCCGATAGCTGATGACAAAACTATGGGCCCCACCACTGCTTTACAATTCGCTGGGATAACCTTAGATACCATATTAATGGAGGCTTCTTTTCCCAAGGACAAGCTTGTCAAATGCCGTACCCATTTGGTTGATTTTTGCTCTCATAAAAGTGTCACACTGAAAGAGCTACAATCTTTAATAGGGCTTCTCAATTTTGCCTGCTGTGTTGTTGTGCCTGGGCGTGCTTTTCTGCGCCCTTTAATAGACTTGACCAAGGGCATCCGGAAACCCACACGTCACATCAGATTAACTAAGGAAAGTAAACACGATCTCAACGTTTGGCACAAGTTTTTGAGCGCATACAATGGCAAATCCTTTTTCCTCAGTTCTCGATGGCCCACTTCCAGAAACCTCAATTTACTTACAGACGCGTCGGGTTCTCTGGGTTATGCAGCAATATTTGGCAAACATTGGTTTTTTGGGGAATGGCCCGATGCTTGGAAGTAATTCCATATTACTATCTTAGAGTTGTTTCCTATTGTCTTGACGATTGAGATTTGGGGACCGCTTGTACGTGACAAATGCACGGTTTTCTTTTCCGATAATCAGGCAGTTGTTGAGATAATCAATAAACAAACTTCTAAGGATCGTACAGTTATGGTTCTGCTTAGGCGCTTTGTTCTCTGGACTGTTAAATACAATATTTTGTTTCATGCTAAGCACGTCACTGGTTGTGTTAAGTGTGAAAGCGACGCTTTATCTCGCTTACAGGTAGAGAAGTTCAGATTACTAGCGCCTTACGCAGACAAACAACCGACGCCAATTCCGGTGGGCTTACCACCCAAAAACTGGCCCATCACTTGAACGAGCTTCTGCACTCAGCCATCACTGAGGGATCACGTAATACATATAAACGAGCTTGGTCGACATATGTCGAGTTTTCTTCTGAATTTGAATTTGGCATATCATATCTTTCCGCAAGGAAGTCTGCATCCTCCACAATCTCAACATATGTCTCTGCAATAAGTTACGTCCACAAGTTAGCTAATTTCCCAGATCCCACTAAAAATGTTTTGGTGCAGAAGCTTTTAGCGGCCCACAGGAAGCTTCACTCCTCACCGGATGTTAGGTTTCCTATAACACGCAGCATGTTGGAACGCTTAGTTCTCGCATTACATCATACCAATTCCTCAGCGTTTCAAAGGCTGTTGTATCAAACGATGTTTTTGGTAGCATTCTATGGTTTTTTCCAAGTGGGTGAGCTGACGGCCAAGGGGGTGAATTCGAAACCTCTAGTACAAATCCAGGACCTCCACTTTCAATTTAAAAACGAATGCGTGACCTCAGCGACAATTGTCATCTCAGACTTCAAACATAACTCGGGCAAGCGCCCATTCTCAGTCGTTTTGGAGTCTGCAAAGGGCACAGAGTTTTGCCCAGTGACTTACTTACAATGTTACTGTGCTATGTGGGGTACCACTCCAGGTGCCTTGTTTTGCTTGGCGGATGGAACCCCCATTAAAAATGGCCATTTTACACAGCAACTTCGCCAAA
>BLFK01000146.1:1431191-1433691 GCA_014634185.1 Astreopora myriophthalma | reverse complement strand
TTATATTTGGTAGGAGCAATATTCTCTTAGTACCATAGAACAGTCAGAATGGGTACATGTACAGTATGTCCCAATGTCCCTTCCCTAAAACAGAGAAGAAACTTACTCTGCCTCTGCTGTCTCCAAGTGTCAGCATAGTGGTATAAGACTTTTTAAACTTTGTTTTAAAACCAATGCCTGCTGTTTGTAAGACTCATCGGTTCAAACAAACACTTTCAAATCCCGGGTGCATCATTATGCAATGACCCTTTTTCCACCTCCTCCATTCTCTCAGTGCATCAATTGACTTCTGTGCAATACCGGCATTCCTCTGCTCTAACTACGCAAGTCAACGAGCAATTCGAACATCGACACCTATGTACATTAAAAAGAAAACCAATCTCTAACTCAGATGACAACTTAGTGCCAGTTGAAAGACTGCAACTGAAAGTAGGCTCTTGAAGATCTCAGAATTATTATGCCAACACAAGCCAATACATAACACAAATTAGAAGAAACTAGATTTCTTAAAAATTAATACAGTGCAAGTATTCGGGCTATTCTAAAGTTTGGAAAGGGATACCTTATCTAATTACAAATATTGCAATGAAGTCAGAGGCTAGAACTTCCATTTGTTCCTAAACTTATTTCATTCATTACACTTTTGAGCAATAAATAGCTCCGTAGAGCATTTTTGATGTAACTTAACTTTAAATACCGGTAACTAGGCTTCATATTATTTTTACGGCACTGAAAGATGGTGAATTTTCCAACTAAAATACAGTAATTTAAAGGATGAGACGTTTCATTACTAATGCCCACAATTATGTCTTGCACAGATAAGATAATAATCTCATTCATATTAATGTTCCAAAAAGCAAAATCTCCCCAAAACGATTCAGAGAAAGGACAGTGAAAAAATAGATGCTCTGTCTTCCTTAAAGCGATAACAAAAAGTGCACATGTCTGAATCAAGTATATTCTCATTTTTTTCAGAAGAACATTAGTGCATGTTATATAATTAAGTACTTTAAATTGGAAATATCTTACATAAGTTACAACGCAGACATTGCGCGCCAGAAGGTAGATATTTGATAAAAGGGCAGAGTCAAGATTAAAATTATCTTGTAACCTTCTAGCACCTTTTGGCAAAACAGCTTTTCTTTGAATAAGTAAATTATAATACTCCTTACTTTTTGCCAAAGTGGCACCAAAAGTCATACCATTATGGTAAAATCTTAGGCGGTCTACTTGTCCTACTTCAATTACCTGACTTCTTAATGATACCGGAATTGCAGATCTAAGACCAGCCCATCCTAAGAAGTTACACTGTAACCCCAAATCTTTCCTTAGAGAATCCAAAGACTCTAGATTGTTCTGTTGAAATTGAAGTTGACTAATTGAAACTAAACCTTTGTCAAAGAACTGTCTATAAAAACGGGCTTTCCATTTATCTTGATATTTTTATTATTCCATATAACAGACGCTTTTCCATCTTCACCCGTAAAGGCATTTCTAAAGTCTGCCCAAAACTGAACAAGTTCAGAGTAAAACTTATTAGCTATATCGTAATCTTTTGGGTCGTAATCACAGTGAAAAATAAAATCTCCACCAAAACCTTTTAAAAGAAACCTAAAATAACTTTTCCATGGCATCATCTTCTGTCCCGTCGAGTGCGTTAGAGATGTCACAGGTCCTGAACGATCGCCTCACCATCTCCTCGGGAATATCGTGCCAAGCCTGTTTAACCCATCGAAGGACCTGGTTTCGTGACAGAGCCTTCTTCTTCCCGGCACATGTTAACTCGAAGGGACCAGTAATTAGCCACGAAAGGTACTGCCGCCTGATGTTGTCCTTGAATGGCTTGTTTAGACACTTGTCTAATTGCTGAAGGACAGGAGTTAGGCCACCAGGAATTATTGCCACGTCAACCTTTCGCCTCTGCAAGACTTCTTTCACCGATTCCGTCAGGTGAGCACGGTACGAATCCCACACCAGCAGCGACCGCTCATCTGCAGGACTTCTTGGCAGGAAAGTGCGAATCCACTCCTTAACATCTGAAATCAATAAAGGATAAAAATCAATGGAAGCCAAAACACCGTGAAGAAGGCACTTGCATGTTAAGCTTAATTAAAGTAAAAATACCGGGAACAAGAAGGCAATTGATTGTGCGTGATTGTTAAATTTACCACTTCATAAGGCAAAACAAAATGACAAGTTTACCGGCTTCATCCATCCATCCTTTTCTATGAAAAGAAACTCTCACGGAATCTGGCACAACAAGGTCTCTAGGTGTTCGCACACCCTTGAAGATAACTGCTGGTGTCAGTTTCTTTCCATCAGCCCCAACTGCTAGCGTTACGGTGAAACTTCTCTTCTCTGCACCACAAGATTTTACGGAGACAGTTCTACTGTCGCTGAATTCGAGATTACGGCTGGATGGAAGCTTGAACCGCATTGGTGTCTCATC
Organism: Astreopora myriophthalma; assembly: GCA_014634185.1. Taxonomy (NCBI): domain Eukaryota; kingdom Metazoa; phylum Cnidaria; class Anthozoa; order Scleractinia; family Acroporidae; genus Astreopora; species Astreopora myriophthalma. The sequence continues at coordinate 1,431,242 of BLFK01000146.1, read as the reverse complement.
CATGTTGAAGATCCTTGCCAAGGAGCATCCGCAGCGCTGATGTGCTCGTAT
>BLFK01000146.1:1418691-1421191 GCA_014634185.1 Astreopora myriophthalma | reverse complement strand
ACACTCAGTTCCAATCCTATGTCCAACCTAGATCAGCATGCAAAGGAAGTTGTGTCCGATTGCCAGGGGCCAGTGGATTTTGTGATTGGGCTAGTGGATTCTGATTCTGTTTTTTTGGGAATTCAAATTTCAAGATCACTCAAGACAAATGTTTTTTAACTTCCAGTTAAATGTTTTTTAACCAAAAGCCATCTTTCAAGCTGATCCCACAAAATGAAATCTGTTAAAGCAAGTATCGCTTTTCATGTCAGACATTTAGTCCGAAGAGCAACACTTCATATATTTTACTCTGTTAGTGTAACACCAGTCGATTTTACTTTTCAGTGACAGTAGATTAGGAGCCATTAGCCTATTTATAACGTGTTATTGATGTATAAATAAATAGTGCTTGTGATTTTTTTGGGGGGGGGTACTATTTAAAATGACTCTTACAGCTTGCCCTTTGAGCAAGCTTTAACACTGACTTTCTTTGCACCCTGTACATGTGGTCTGGATATGACCATACTAATATCTTCATATCAAGGGAAAAAAATAATTTGTTGGTTTAAACATGAATCCAGTTTTTCTGGAGATACTGGTATTACCAACTCTTTTATTTCTCATCTTGCAGAAGCTTCTTGTGATTGTTACCTCTGTTTTCCCAGAGAAAGGGGTGAAAAGAATGACACAACTTGTACTAGTGCTTGTTCAAATATATTATTTCTTTATTTGTGAAGTCCCAGTTCATTGGCACATTGCGTATTTGTCATGCAAGGTTTAACACACTATTATTGTTGCCCAGCCACCAAAAAGGCCAATTCTGTGTACCCATAGCATGGTGAAATATAATTTTGAGGAAAGAGAATATGATTCAATTATCAAAGGAATGAATACTTCCTTATACATTTCTTTCTGGTTTCATTTATCCAAAGGCACAAATTTTGTTGAAATACAGTATACTGTCAGGAATGAATACTTCCTTATACATTTTTCTGGTTCCATTTATCCAAAGGCACAAATTTTGTTCAAATATACTGTCACTACAAAAGTGTCAATGAATTTGAGTCCATAAAATGCCAAAACGTCAATTCCACAAATTTTATGGACTTAAATTGATTGAGACTTGTGCAGGAATGGAACACAATTTTTGTTCCAAGAGGAACACTTCTAACTCGAATTTTCTTTTTTTTTAACTGTAAGTTCTCTTGCTTTGCAATAAATGCTTTGTACTGGTGCTCAAGAACATCTTCATGGGTGATCTTTCTCTTAACTTTTTTCTTTGGAGTTTCCGCTATTGGGAGAACTGTTACTTGTTTTTGGCACTCTTTCTCGGGGGCAAACACGACTTCCTGCAAATCTTCAGAAAAGTCCTAATTTTTTTCAAATTCCATTGCTGCCACAGTGGGTAAGACAGCTTCAGGGCCTAAAAAGAAACAAAGAAACATATATTTTACAGTGGCTTCAACATGTGCATCTCTTCCATTACTGCAGCCATCGATAATGTGCCAGTTGATTCCCATTCTTAAGCCTCATCCACTTAGACAAATTTCCTTTGGTGATTGAGACAGCAAATATAATAATGGGAAATATATTTTTTCCAAGAGAGGACTATTAATGACAGTCTTGGGAAAACTAATGGAAAATAGAGCTGAAGAAATACTCTCAGCGTCCTTACATAAATCAACTGTACGTTTCATGGTATATCCTACATGTACCATTGTTTACTTATCAAGCCGAGATTTGTGTGACAGATGTAACCACAGGGAAAGCGACCATGGCGGCTGCTAACCAACGGCATCTTTGGAGGTGGCCCACCACCAGTTTTTTTTCTGCTCCTTCAATAACACTGTGAATTCCTTCTTCGCTTGCGAATGTAAATTTTTCCATTTTTTGCGGATTTCGGCAGCTGTACGATTTGCAACGACAGCATTCACGGCAGCATTCACGGCATCCGCAATTTTCTGCCATGACTCGTTCTTTTTCTGGTTTGTCACGCTGTTTGTCAGTTTGCTTTGGATAATAGAAAGGTCTTCTTCCGCTTTTTCTGTCAAAACAGCAATTTCGGACGCAGTTTCGGACAACAGGGGAAGCCATTTTAGCTCGTGCAAATTGATCACCATGGCCACGACATGCAAATGTATCTAACCTTGGGTTAGTGGCTTTTAATCCGAGGTTAACTAACCAGTGTATCTAACCTTGGGTTAGTGGCTTTTAATCCGAGGTTAACTAACCAGTGTACTAACCCGCTTATGAACAACGCTTATTTAACACCGCTTATTTCAACTCCGGTTTAACTCTAAACCAAGGTTAAATTAACCCTCTTTTGAACAACCGGGCCTAGAGGGATGGGAAATTGGCCTAATGAGCTTCAAGAGTTGTTCCGAAATTGCCAAAACGAGTATCACAGCCAAAGATGTTTGTTATGTCAGAAAACAACCTATTTTGAATCACATTCCTCCAACTGTGATGCCAACAAGCCATCCAGTGCAAAGTATAGCATTTCAGAGTTCTGACTCAGTCC
>BLFK01000146.1:1383923-1401161 GCA_014634185.1 Astreopora myriophthalma | reverse complement strand
GATAACGAGGCTATTAATAAGAGATGGTCAGAATATTTTGAGCAACTTCTCAACAGGCCCTCATCAATAGACCCAAGTGTCATCGAAGAGATTCCTGAGAGACCCCTTTGCACAGAATTGGATGACCTACCAACAGAAAATGAAGTGGAAGAGGCAATCAAAGAGCTGCAGTGTGGCAAAGCTGCCAGCCCCGATGGCATTCCACCCGAAGTATTTAAAACTGGCGGCCAGTTGCTGGTAAAGAAGCTCACTGAATTTCTTTGCATGTGCTGGGAGGATGGATGTCTGCCCCAAGATTTGAAAGACGCTAGAATCATACACTTGTACAAGGGCAAGGGTGACAAGTCCAGCTGTGACAACTATCGTGGAATCTCCCTTTTAAGCATTGCTGGCAAAATCCTTTGCAAGGTCATCTTAAACAGGCTTAACACCCATCTCCTTGATGAGATAGTGCCTGAAAGCCAATGTGGTTTCCGTAAAAACAGAGGCACAGTTGACATGATATTTTGCGCCAGACAGATCCAGGAGAAATGCAAAGAGCAAAATAAGGATCTTTATATCCTCTTCGTCGACCTCACAAAAGCCTTCAATACTGTTTCTCACCCAGGCCTATGGCGTATTCTACCACGAATCGGAATCCCCCCTAAGATGGTACAGATAATACGTTGTTTCCATGATGGCATGAAAGCTGGATTAGTTAATGGAAAGGAAGAAGATGATTTCCATGTCTCCAACGGGGTAAAGCAAGGATGTGTACTTGCCCCTACGCTCTTCAGCTTTCTGTTCAGTATGATGATGCTCTCTGCCTTCAAGAACACGGACCCAGGCATTCAGATCTCATACCGAACAGATGGTGGTGTCTTCAACCTGCACCGCTTGCGTGCAAAGACAAAAGTCACACTGGCCCTTATTCGTGAGCTGTTGTATGCCGAAGACTGCGCTATTGTCGCCCACAGTGAGCATGATCTTCAACAACTGGCGGATTCCCTCTCAACTGCCACTAAGAGGTTTGGGCTGACGATCAGTATCAAGAAAACAGGTGTTGTTTCAACCTGCAAGAGGATCCACAGCCAGTGCACCTAAGATCAAGATTGACAGCAAGATCCTGAACTGTGTTGATTCCTTCACATACCTTGGAAGCAGCCTGTCGTCCTCCAACTCCCTTGACAAGGAAATATCTACCCGTATTGCTTACTTAAACTATCGCTTACGATAGTTGACCATATATATATATATATATACCTTTGCCTTTTGGTGAAAAAAATTTCCCCTCACATATTTTGGAGGTTATAGTGGATCAGTGATCACACGTGTTGGGTGGTTGTCATATAGATAGCCTCTTTACAAATAGAAATATTCTTCTTTAAAGCGCTTATTTGCTGTAATACTTTGAAATGTCAAAGAAGTTGTAAGCAGTGGATCAGATAGCGAGGTGGAGTCGTATCAGGTTTTTATATCCAAATTAGCTTGCCAATTTTCTTCTTTCTTTGTACAAAACTTTGTGCAAACAACGTCAACTTTGTCAAAACAACATCGACAACTTTGTACAAATAATGTTCACACTTTGTACGAACAATGTCTAGAACAGCGCCGAATCCACGAGAAATTATCGATTGACTTGAGGGAAACCATGTGGGCTCAGATTTCCCGCCGCACTGAGGTTTTCCAAAATGGCAGAATGTCCAGAGAAAACTAAAGCAAGTAACTACAAAGAGGCATTAAATTTGCTTACCCAGGCAGTAGGCATTCTTCAAAGCAGTAATAATAAGAAGAAAACTGCTGATAGGGATAACAGCGAGTGCAAGTCGTCAGAAATATCTAGATTATTTCCATTTTTCCGGTCTCGTTGAACAAGCAGCAGTCAGAGCAGTGGCAGCACTCAGTTCAGTCGGCCTCCCACTCCATATTTTAAACCAAAGGAGACCTGGACCCATACCTTTATCTGCCTAAGTGAGAAGGATGTTTTCACTAACCCTAGTCGACAAGAGAGGGTTTGTTTGAAAGAAGCTGGCTTAGGTGAAAGAAAGGTTGTGTTTAACGACAAAAAGGGAAACTTTGTATACTTAGAAGGTGTGTTAGAAACACAGTTCCCAAAACTGAAAACCAGAGGAGGATTTGAACTTTTACGATCTAGCGGCAGCAGACAACAGCGCATTATTTTGTATCCACCACCTTGCCCTAACTTTGTGAATTCCTTCATAAGCTTCTCGTGGACGTGTCAAATTATCAAATTATCAAATTCAACTTTCTTCTCTCCCAAACCAGCCAATGCCAACTGGATCTTTTCATGCGCATCTGGGATTCTGTCTGCTGTGGTCGAAATTAAGCAAACAAATACATGTGTCCACATATTTCTGACATAATACGGTGCTTTGTTTCCACCAGGTATATAGCCAGCTCGTTTCCCCTTGCCGGAATGTGCAAACGATTTTTGCCTGGAAGATGGCTTAAAACCAAACAACGTCATGTGCTCTTGGAGGCTTGTTTGAGATGAATTCGCTGAGGGGCGGTTTGGAGTTGTGGCATTGGGGTTAGTCTGTGATGAATTGGAAGCGGTGCGATTCGGAGTCGTGGCATTCGATGTTTGCAGATGTGCAGCGGAAGATTCTGTATCTCCTCTTTCCAAGCAATGACATGCACTAAGGAGACTAGAAGCACACTGTCGCAGAAGCCTTCTTGTCTCGTCTGCTCCCGCCATTTTGCCACAGGGAAAAAGTGAACGTCAACAAAGGCTCCTGGGATATGTCGTAGAAGCCCGAATGTACTCATGGGTAAGGTCCTTCATAAAATGAACTTTTATCGTCATAAAATTACTGGCTTCGTAAAAATGAGCTCTGACCATCAAACGATGGGACTTATGCATCAAGAAATGGCACACGATTAGCAAAACCAAAGGAACTTCATAAAATGATTTTGGACTATCAAACAATGGGACGTTATGCATCAAGAAATGGGGCACTATTGGCAAACCATAGTACCTTCATAAAATGAATTCTCACTATCAATTTGCAACACAGCATGAAAATGCAACTGATGCAACATTAAATTCGAAAAGTACAACATAAAATGCAAGATCAGTACAATGAAGTGCGACTTTAATTTTGACACCAATACCGCTCCATGCACCCTGGAGTGTTTTGCTGACTAAAATTAATGGGTTTAAGAAGTATGAAATTATTTTCTAAATGATAAGCTGTTTACAGATCTGATAACTCCATACCTGCAGTTATCTAGAGGTACTGATCCCTGGACCTAAAATAGACAAATGGCTCTAACTGAACTCATTGTATGTAAAAACCTAACTGTAATTTATGTGCTGTCATCAGTTAACTTTTTATCAGTTATTGGTAAAGAAAAACTACACTTTAAAGTGCAGAGCAGTAAGGCTTTGTGGTAGCTTCACTTATTACAATGCAAACAATGGTAAGCTAACCAATGATTCTCAAACAAAGAAAATAGAAACAACATTCTCTTGTGAACTGGTTTTATGTATGAGGACAGAACCCAGTTCATTAACAGGAAAAGGGTGACATGGTTGATCTTTGATTTGAAAATCTCACCTCTTCTGTGGCACTACTTGACCCACCAACACAAGACTGTTCATGGACTCTCCATAATGGGAGGGGAACTTTGCTATTGCAATTTAGACACACAGTGTTTGGTGACTCTCCAAAAGACTCCTTTATTGATGCCTATATTCAAGAATAATGATTAAAATCTGATTTAAGTTTGGATTAAACGACAGTTTTCGATGGTCTTTCTAACAGGGGACTTTAAATGACTTGTTTAACTATAAATGCCAGTCTTGAAAAACAAAATAGTGACTTGCGGCCATAACCTGTAGCCCCCGGTTACACCCAAGTATGTATGCTTGATTTTCCTTTGATGCCACAGATGACTCAAAACTTAATGAAAGCGTTGAGTAACAATGATGGGCTAAATTACATTTTTTTCCTATGGCTGGTCCTGTTCCAAGCATGGTTAAAGAATTAGATAATTATTTTGCTCTTCATTTCTATGATGTGACAGTTGAAGAGGCTGAAGCCTGAATAAATTTAATGCGTCGTAGAAATCAAGAGCAAATAAATTAACACCTCAGAGAAATCAACAGCAAGATATCTCACTCATAATTCTTCAAATAAGGATTTTGTTACTTCGTATCATGGATTAATGCAAAAGTATTCCATTGGGAGAGGGGAAGGGAAAAGGGAAGCCAGGTTTAGATTTATTGGCATTATCAACTAAAATTTTCAGAAATCAAGAGATCAAAACCAAGAAATCCTACCTCAGTTCCAGGCACAGGTGTCATATCAAGGTCTCTTTGCAGGGGTCAAATATAAGCTATGGCTTGACCAAGAGTCTGCTTGAGATAGGAATGTTGTACCCTTGTGCCAGCATTACCACTTAAAACGGTAATTATTTACAGGGTATGTTGTGCCAAGCAAAGGCCTACATACGACCTACTGTATGCAGAGAGATCTGCCATTGGATGTCCCTCCACTTGAAACGGTAAGGCCAATTTGATGGTGTTTCATCAAAAACAGTTCAAATTGTGGCAGGAGTGGGCTGTTAACTTACTGCACTCTTAAATCTGTCAGTTTCATTGAGAAGTCATTTTCTTGATTATCCCTCTTGGTTTTAGTGGACCACCCTTCCTGCAAGTGAGGCAGTGTTCTTGAAATAAGCATTATTAAGCAAGGACTTTCTCTTTTCATTGTTATTTGACAGAACCATAACTTATGAATCGAACCATATTGGAAATGAAGACAATCTGTTAAATGAAAATTTAAACATTGGTTGTAAAAAAACTATGATAAGTAAAACAAAACTTTTGAGCTCTTTTTTCCAAGAATTGTGTCCCCATCAGACACTCACCCAACTTGTTCTTGAAGCCATGATTGTGATTATAGGCAGGAAAAAATAGAAAGAAGGTGAGTTTGAGGGGCACTTGCTTGAATAATTAATGTCTGTTAACCAAAAACTGGTAAATGTTGGAGCTCTTCAGGTAGACACATGATTGCTGCGAAGCGGGAAGCGAGCAGCATCACTAATCTCGACGGGATCGCTGTGTCATATAAGCCAGCAAAAATCTCAACTTTTCGAAAATTTGTCTTTGGTTCAGGATTTTTCGGAGCGCTGTCGGGTGAAACTCGGGAACGCTCAAACACACGAGATTTTTCGGATTATATTCGGGGTGCAGGTCAGATGAAACTCGTGAAACGTTTAAACACACGGGATTTTTCGGATGATATTCGGGACAAAGAAATATTCCCGGATGATATTCGGGAGACGCTTGTATACGCGTGCTGAACATGCTGCGTGGCACGTTTTCTTCCCTGGGTTCTTGGTGCGGTGCTTTTCTGTTGCCTTAGGTAAGAATTATTTTAACTATAGCTATGTCAAACTCAAGCGTTGTTCATCTCTGGAAGCATTCATCAAGGTCACGAATGTTTCAGTGACAATTCACAGGGAAGACAATGTTCTTTCATTAGTTTTTTGGGCCCTGTTATACCGTATGTTGGTCTATGGAGGCTAATACCAGCAATTTGACTGATGCCTCAAAAACAAAGCAGGATTTGCAAATTTGCGCAGAATCACAAACACACAATCCGCTTGTTTGGGCGGACAACAATAACAAGTCACTTACTTGGGTGACTAATACTGATCTACCGGTGGTAGAGGCACATAATAAACCTTTGTGGATGATAAATTACAAAGATTTTTATCAAGGAGAAATTGCTCGTCACGAGCATGAAAATGAGGTTCCGTACTTCACTTTGCGTTTGGCATTGATGAATGCTTTCAGTAATAATGATTGTGCATTTATAATATTAGAAGGCTACATCATGGGTCTAATAAAGACTGCAGATTGTATTTACATGTTTGATTCTCATGCACGTAATTGTTTTGGTATGCCCGATCCAAATGGCACTGCTGCTGTTATGAAATTTGCTGACATTTCTAAATTAGAGGAATATTTCTGTTCTCTTTCACTTGAATTGAATACTGCATTTTTTGAAATAGTACCAGTTGCATTTGAAAAAATTGCCATTGAAGGTAATATGTTACTAATAAAGCACATTCAAAGAAAAACAAACCAAATGAATCTGAAACTCAAAAAATCAATAGACTTCAAAAAGCTAGAGAATACAAGAAGAGAAGGATTTTAGAAGAAACTGAAATCGAAAGAAAGATCAGGTTAAAAAAAAGCAATGCATATCAGAAGCAAAGACTTTCCAACGAAAGTGAAAGTCAAAGACAGATCAGGTTAGAAAAAAAATGCCTCTAGAAAGAGAAAAAACTCAGAAGAAACTCCATCTCAAAGACAAATGAGGTTTGAGAAAGATAATGCCTTGCACAAGAGAAAGAGATCAGATGCAACTGAAACGAAAACAAAACGTTAAAAAACTAACAGAGTTGTTTCCCAAAAGCACTATTTAAATGAATTTAAATAGTGAATTTAAATAGTGAAATTTAAATAGTGAAAATTTAAATAGTAAATAGTGAATTTAAATAGCGAATTTAAATAATATTTAAATCTCAAAGTTCCACAGTTCAATGGAATTTTCAATTTCCCAATGTACTATTTGCAAAGAGTCATGGCCCACGAAAGCGAAACCCAGAACACCAGACGCTTATGTTTGTTCACGATGTTCTAGGGACAAGAAGTCCCCAAGAAAGTTTTCAAAGGAGAATTCAATGAGCCCGTGCTCTTCCTATAATGAGAGTTTATATTAAGCCCGGTGGACAAAGAGGTTATTCTGGACATTGTATTAACCTTTCACAAAATGTCACTGAACTTGCATCTTCATTGCCTAGATATCCAAAAGATCTCTCTGTGATCATTGTAAAGGTAAAAGGTAGAGACAATACATTTAAAGATGTCAGTGTCAGAAGACAAATAGTCCTTCATGGATTGTCCTGGCTTACACAAAATAATCCTCATTATAAAGATGTAGAAATAAATGATCATGCGGTGGAGGCATTGCCTGTTAGTGGAATACTATCAGAGTTATTAACTGTTAAGACCAATGATGACATTTGTGATGAAACTGTTGAACTTGATGTTGGTCCACCCACTGATACTCCTTCTGAAGACCAAGTCTATGATGTGTCCACTGAAATGAGTAGCTTTTTACCTCTTGGCGAACAACAGCAACAAGAATTAGATGCTGTTAGGAATCAGCTTTCAGCTGAAGAACCAGTGTCTTGGCCTGGGGTTGAAGAACAGCCACTTAATGAATATCAAACCCCATACCTTGCTACTATGACATTCCCTACTCTATTCCCTGATAGTAAGGGAGATCCAACTAATCAAGCCCTTGTAAGAGATGTTCCTCTTCTTGAGAAAATCAAACACCTTATCAAATTTGCTGAGAAGATTGATGGTAAATGGGTATATCGTTTTGCTAGCCATCCCAGATTTTGCTACTGGGCATTTAATATGATCCAAAGAATGAGAACTTTACAGCAGACAGGCATTTTCCTTAAACAAAACCCAGGTGAAGCACACCTCACTATTGATGAGTTATGTGAAATGGCTGCAAGCAATAATTCAGCTGCTTTCATGGCCAAGGTATCTAGATATGTTGCTAACATCCCTGGTACAAATGCTTACTGGCATAAGGTGAAAGAGGACCTCACGGCCATAGTGACCAATGTTGGAACACCAACTTTCTTTTTCACATTTTCCTCTGCTGACATGCATTGGCCTGAATTACATGCTCTTTTTGGAGATATCGCCAATTCTTCTAGTGAAATTAGAAGGCAAAATGTCATGAATAATCCCCACATTGTTGACTGTTTTTTTTACTCAAAGATTAGAAAATTTAATCAGACATTGGTTGTATAATACTCTTGATGCTGAATGGCACTGGTACAGATATGAATACCAGAGTAGAGGTAGTGTTGACTGTCATGGTACTACTAAATTAAGAAATGACCCACAGTTATGTGAACTAACTAAGACTGCCTTAAAGGGATTTTTAGCTCGGAAATATACAGATGACCATGATGAGATTGATACAGTAGAATTAGACCAAGACATTGCAGTTGGCAAGAAAGCTGCTGAAACAGCATGTCAGTATGTTGATTGGTTGTTGTCAACTGTAAATCCAAACCCACCTGAACAAAACATGTGGATTAGACCTCAAATCCACCCATGTCAGATATTATATAATGATATTCCTGATTATGACCAAGATTCTAAGTACAATGATATTTTAAACATGACTCAACGCCGTACACGCTGTAGTACAAGCTATTGTTTAAGAAAGCAACACAGTGAGTCTGAGTTGAAATGTCGATTTAATTTCCCATTTCAACACTGTCCAAAAACAAAGTTAGAATTTGAACAGGTTCATTCTAAGCGCAGTGAGGTGCAGTATACAGCAAAGATTGTCACGAAAAGGAATGACCTTAGACTAAACAGCCACCAGCGTCTCCAGTTACAAGGTTGGAGAGCCAACTGTGACATACAAGTTGTTATTGACCATTATGCTTGCATTGAATACCTTGCTAAATATGCAGCAAAAGGTAACCAAGATCACCCGTACTTAAGCAGACTTTCAATTCTGTTGTCCAAAGTGCTGATAGTAACAGTGATCCCCACAAACCTATCAAAAAGGTTGTAATGAAAACCCTTGGTGAGAGAGATTATGCTGCTCAAGAGACAATGCATCATTTGTTATCATTAAAGCTACACAGCTCATCATTTAATGTTATTCCTGCCAGTCTAAATGGCTCTCGCAGGGTACACACCAGTCCATCTGTTCACAGTGGTCATACTAGCTGTACAAGCAACTCACTGTTAGATGTTTATGCTAACCGGGATGAGTATGACAGCTCACCTGAGATAATGAACCTCAATTTTTTGCAGTTTGCAACAAGATATAAACTTGTAAATGCAAAGCTTACAAAACTACCAGAAAATGTCATTCCTCACATCTTTCCAACTTACTCGTCTAATCCTAAAGGACCAAATTTTGCTCTTTACTGCAAGTACCAGCTCTTAAAGGGACTATGTCATCTCAGGCGCATGCGTGTAGCAATGGAAGGCGCTTTGAAAAAGTCGGGCCAACTTTTTCAAATTCCGTCGAAGACTCAGTCAGCCTGTTTCAATCGCTTTCTATCGCGTCCATCTCTAGCCGAGCAGCGACAATTGCTTTCAAGGATCAATCTCTTGTAATTAAATAAGCATTCTGTTTCGATATTTTTATTCATTTTGGCTCCTGGATCACTATTTTCGTCATTTATTATGTCAAGTGCTGGCAGTCATCGGGCTGGTAGCGGACGAAAGAGGATATACGACAGCAGCGCGGCAAAAAGGAAAGTTTGGGATCGAGGACATAAAAGGATTTGGCTTGATGCTATTATTTATTCCTCCTGGGTCTCGGCAAAATTAAAACGTGGTTTCAATGCGGACTCAAAGTTTGCAAGCCATCTACTCTCTCTGGAACAAAGACGAAGGTAAGCCTGAGTTGGAATTGGTATGGTATAGTATGCAAATATAAGTATTTTTTAATGATTGTTTTAATATCCTTTTATTCTACGGAAAATAATTTTAAATTCTTCGCTAAAGCGGGACCACGCACGGACATTGATGATACCCCTCTTGGAAAGCGACGAAGGGTCGACCACAAGGATGTCCTTGAAGGTGTGTTTTCTTCCTTGTGTTCGCTGAAAAATTTCTCTACATTTACTCATTAGCATATGAATAGGGTGAAAATCTTCGTGAAAAACGCAATATACAAATAACGGAACGATTAAAATTTCGCTGTTAGTTAATATTGATCACGTCTTTCATATTATACAAGGACCCATACTGACGTTGACGCCCGCTAAAGCTGCTCTAATATCAAAGAAACCTCTGCCGGCAAATGTATCTCCATTGCGAGTCACTGGAACACCTAATGAGTAAGTTTTGTAAAATATTTACATACAAGTGAAAGCAAGAATTAATTCTGTTCTTTCGAAATAAAATAGAGGGAAATCGACTGCACTTGACATGATCTAGCACACGCTTTTCTATCATTTCATAATCAACATTCCATTGCAGAGACACAATGATATAGTTGTATTTCGTACTCAGAATTCATTGGGAATAGTCAAATACTTCTACTCGGTAAAATCATTATTATTTTTGGATTGACCATGTTGTTGTTGTTCTTAGATTGATCAAATGGGTTAATTCTGCATCTAAATTCTTATATTCTGTAACTAGCCTGATTCTCAGGCAGCTCGAGGGCAAACTCTTTTCCCTTTCCCATGGAGAGAGTAGGAATGCAAATGAACTGTATGGTCTTGGAATCAGGTTATACAATAATAAATGTCACCACCACATTAGTCTATATATAACCTTTGCCTTATTAGTGGATTTGTACTTCGTTTCTTGGTTGACGAAGGTTGTGAATTGTTATTTTTAAGCCTCTTATGCAATGCATGTACATGCACAAACCTTTTAGATTTTTTTTTTTTTACTTCAGGTCAATGCAAGTTGACATTACTGGTCTAAGCGAGGCTGGGGATGTCAAGTTTATTGGAGATAGCTCATTCAAAATAATCGATGGTTCAGTGGTTGTATCAAGAAGCGACAGTATTTCAAGCTCATCAAGTGAAGAAAGTGAAGACGAGATGGCATTTACTGCCAATGGGTGAGTAACATCTTTTGAAGCCATTGATTTACCCCAATGTAAGCAATGTTTATGGTTTTGCTGATCAAATGATTAGACAGAAAATTTAGTTGTGCACATTGGCCATGATAAACATAAATTTTGAATGTCAGCTCCTGGAAAAAGAAAAAAATAATTATTGACAGTATTTCATAGACTGAGTTCCTTTCCATTTGGTCAGTTTATTAACTTGTAGTGTCTTCTCTTCATACAGTGAACCACTGGGTGAAGCTCTTTTTTTCCTCAGTTACAACAAGGATTTGGATGATAGTGATGTTGACAGTGAAGAGGAGCAATCTTTATGGTGGGTATAATTTTCACATATAATTTGCCGAAGCAGAAAATACCATCATGCTCTTTGTTTGTCCACCCACAATTGAATAAGCATTGTTTTTTTTTCCATTGGGACGGGAAACAGGAAACAATGCTGATTCAAAATTTAGGTGGACAAACAGAGTATTATGGCATTTTCTGCTTCAGCCAATTTCAATTCTTTAATCCATTGAAAGCACTTTTTGTACACAATTTTTAGGGAATAGATTAACAGGTTGCTTCACAGGTTACTTCATTGCCAAAGTACAGTAGAACCTTGATTCTCCAGACTCGCTGTGTTTGGGGTAAAAGTTCGCCATAATAGAGAGTTTTGACAGTCGCAAATATGAAATTTAGCAAGCTTCAAATGCTGATGAGTATGTTGTCTAAAATTTCCCTTGGCATAATAATATACAACTGTGAGTTTCTGCTTGAAATCTCCTTTCAGTAAAAATGATTCAATGCTTTGACCAATAGTCTTTATCTTCAATTGTTGATATCTCTGAACAGATTGGACCCAGACAAAAAAGAGTAGATAATTTAGGTTTGACATGGTCACGAATTGACCATTTATCTGCTTATCAAATGAGAAATTTTGCCTCTGTCCATGCTCCACTGTGTACAAGGTTGTTAATATTTAAACCTTGGATAATATTTTATCACTACAGGGAAGAGAATCATGAGGAAGCATTTGAACAAGATGGGGGGTTGGATGAGCTGGATGCTAGCATTCTGCATGAATCACTGGAACAGCACCCTGAACCATCATCACCTCAACAAGAGCCTGCAACCTCATCACCTGAACAGCAACTTAGCACGTCTCCTAAGCAAAACCCTGTGACATCACCTGGAAACCAGCCTGCAAGAGTGCAGGCAGACAAAACCAAGAGATCTGTTATGACCCAGACAGAGGAGATTAAAAAAGCTAAACCTTCTGTTCCAAAGTATGTACCAGCATATGGGCCTCATCAAAAGTTTACCAGGAGACACGAGGAAGCTCATTACCTAGTGGAACTTGGACTCATTAAGGGGACCAAAGTTCTCTGCTCTTTAGACCTGTTAGTGCAACAGCTGGGAGAGAATTGTAGGCATACGGGATGTATTTTTGAGACTGTGGTTGACTATACCTTGTGTGGCACCAGTGCCATGATCCGCTGGAAGTGTCCTGCTGGTCATATTGGGAGGTTTTGCACATCAGAAGAGGTGAACAATGTGTTGTCAAACAACCTTCAAGCTGCTGCAGCAGTTTTGCTATCTGGCAACAACTTTGCCAAAGTAGAAAGGTTTGCCAAATTTCTAGGACTTTCATTTATTTCTTCATCAACGTTCTTTAGAGTACAAAAGTTATACTGTATTCCAGCAATTGATGAATGGTGGCAATGGATGAGAGGCGAGCTTTTGATGGAATTTCAAAATAAAGAATTGGTTGTTAGTGGAGATGGTCAGTGTGATTCACCAGGGTTCTCAGCAAAAAATCTGTTACTACCTAATGGAGATTGTGACAGAATATATTCTGGAGGTGGAAGTCCTTGACAAGTGTCAGGTTGGCATGAAGTCAAGTACTATGGAAACAAAAGCTTTGAAAAATGCATTGGAAAGGCTGGAAGTATGCACAGATGCCTCCTCCTCAATTAAGAAACTCTTGGGTAATGCTATCAAAAAACCAAATGGGACATAAATATTCTTATTTGATTTTCTGAATTAAGTTAAAATGATTAAAACACCAGTTTATTCCACACAGTCCAGTGATTGTACACATGAGTCTTGTTCTTATTGCTGTCCTTATCATTTATAACTTGCAGCTGAAGACTTTAAAGATATCTTTCACTCACTTGACATCTGGCACAAGGCAAAAAGTATCAGGAAATGCATTCAGAAGGTATTTCCTGAACTAGACAAATTTAGTAATTTTTTTTTCATCTGTCCTCTTACTGATTATACATGTAACTTATTGCATCATCACATTTTGACAATAATTTGTTCTGAATGGCTATACTATTGTATTTGTCGAAGGAACTTTGTTTGACCGTTCCTAGTAGCCAGCAAAACTGAAGGTTTAATGAGAATCATAGTAAGTTTTATACCACAGGGTTCATAAGCTTCCTTTGTATACAGAGATCAACTGCCAATTATTGCTATTTGTTCTCAGAAATGGGATTTTGAGTTGATTGAAAAGTCACATGCAAAAAGCAGTTGGTCAATTTTTCGTATCACTACTTGTTTACTAGGTTGCCAGCAACAAGGGTAATGAGAAGATAGCCAAATGGTCAGACCATATCATCAACCACTTTTGGTACTGTTGTTCAACTGCATTAAACAGTGACAGTCTAGTGAACGCTGCTTCCATTTTGAAGGTATCTTCTATTGGACAGGGAAATTACCAGCATTGGTTGCTTGTTCCTTAAGATTTTTGAATGTTTGTGCTATGATTGGCAATATTTTGTTATTCCTCCAGAATAAGTGGATAGGTCTTCTTCACCATGTGTGTAATTACCATGAGTGGACAGGAGGACAATGCAACCATGGAGAAATGACTGAAGATGGTGGGCACCCCCCTTGGTTTGACCACCGTGACAAGGATTTTGTAACCCTCCAGAATTATCCTGGAACCTATTCTCCTTGAAAGTTTCAAGTATTATGTAAAATTCAGGTACGTCCAATTGGTAATAGAGATGCATAATTGGCAAAAATTCATTACTGTCTAATCCCTTTAGTGGGAGATAATTGCTTGGTGTTATGTACGTGTATCACTATGAAAAAATTTATATTGAAAGCTCGCTTAGGGCTTGTTCACACAATAGTGGAGTAGGAACACGTTTTAAAAAGTGCTAGTTTGCCAAGGTGTAAAAACTATTCATTTCAACATGAACACAATCATGCGTGTTGAAAATGTAATGAATTATCATTGTGTACATTTCTATAACAAAATCAAACACACCATGTTCAGAAATCTTGGTTCACATATGGTTTTACCTTTTGCTTTCAGACACACAGGTTCCCTTGAATGTGCAAACAGCATGTCACTTGGGTACACTCTGAAGAGATGCTCATACAAGTAAATTGCTTTATTTCATTATCTCCTTGAAAAAAGGTCTCATAAATTTAATGAAGGGTTACTTGCAATTTTTTGCCAAACTGTACATTGTTTTCTGTCTGTTTTGTTCTTTGTAGTTACCAAGTGTAGAAAGGGAGAAGGCAACTTGCAGCTGTGGATTGGAATTACCACATCAACCGACCAATATCCCTCAAAGACAGTGGTGAAGCACAGCACACACGAAAATATAATCAACGAACTAAAGAATGGAACACCAGAGTAGTGAAAATCTCCACAGACTTTGCTTATGTTCCCATCCTGATGGCCAAGATATTTACACAAATAATTGATGACCGCAACCCAGTAGATCGACATGTTTCATTGTATGAGGATGATCCTGCGAGAATTGCACCAACTATTGCCCAAGTGCCACCTGTGTCCTCAAATGAATTGTTTATCAAACACAAATCTAGGTTTACAAAATAAAACTGATTTATCTTCAGCTAAACTGAAAACAACCAAGTGATCAACTGACCTCTTTAGCTTGTAACGTGGTCTTACTCTATGGAGCAGTTTCTTGCAAATGTTGTCTTAAGCATTTGTAAATTGTACACATAACTTATGAAAACACAAAAGGAAAATTCCCTTGGGAACATCACATGGTCTGAAATGGGGAAACAAAACATGCAAGCTAAAAAGGTCTATTTTCTTTCAATAAAGGTGTCATTTATACCGGTGTCAATATTCATGACAGTACGATGCTTGCAAATGTATACTTGAACAAAAACCCAATTTCTACTACGATTATCACTTGTGTGTGACGCAATCGAGGTCTGGAGACAGATTTATCAACCAAGTTACCATGTTGTCAAGGGCAACTCGCTTGTTTTCAGTGATAACATTTAGGCCCTTTACGAGCTTGTTAAATAATATATTTGTAGGCTTCATTGCTCATGACATCAAAGCCCATCATGAATGCAAGCAAGTTGCCTTGACAACATGATGACTGTGAGCTTTGAGACTCTGCTCCTTTCTCGCTCAACTGAGAAGAATAGAAAAGGACTTATTTTAAGATTCTCTGGTTTTAACATTTAGTCTGTGTTGCCCCCTTGTATCACTGAAAGTGTTTTTTTGTAATTTTTTTATTTCAAAGCAAGGTGAAAATAGTGCTTAGAATAGAGGATAAGAAAATATGGAATAAGTTGCTAAAATGGCAGACCAGGCTATCAAAACAAGAAATGTTACCCTTTTTTCAACAAGAAATTGACAAAATATTAAAAATTCTGTTGTCAGCAGAACAACTTCAACCAAGAATAAAAGAATGACAAATTCGCAAAACATTATTCTGGTCTGAAACCCATGTATATACCAGTTGGGGAAGGATAATGTCTTCTCACACTCAACACCACACAAGCAGGGGCAACCTTTCGATTACCTTTTCCAAGGTAACCATACTTTTCCAAGATGAACTGACGGTAAGCAGCCTTGCGGAAAGAAGATGTACTGTTATCTTCACGATCATTTCTAATATCTGCTCTATTTCTAATGCACAGTTCAAGCACTTCGGGATCCAGACATAATTTCTGGAAATGCCTTGCGAATGTTACACACTTTCTTAATCCGCAACATTTGTTTTCAATTTCTTGAGGCATAGGTTGACAAAGCCTACATTTACACCAGTCTGGGATTGGTTCACTGTGAGGTGGTTGTGGATCTCCACTGCTTGCAGTGCCTTCACCAGGATCATTGTCAGTGTCGTCTTCATCATCTTCCATGATAAGAAGACTATCCACATATTCCATGCTACCCACCCCTCTACTTAGAGCCCGCACACAAAGTTGTCGCACTGTCTTTTCATCCAAAGTTGAGATGAATTCCTGAAATTTATAAATATTGTATTATATTTTGGCACTGTGTTAATATGATCCTGAGAGAGAGGACAGGAGAATAATTAAATCTTTAACCAAGCATTACTGTCGAAATTATTTGACTCAAAACCTATGGCTATCTGGCACTTATGTACATGTGTCTTGTAAGAATTTTGTGCACTGAAGTTTTGGGTCCACAACAATGTGGAGTGTAGACAACGACAAAGAATTGGGAAATTTCGATGTGGAAAGCAAAACATTTGAAATAATTTCCCAGTTCAAAATCCAAATGTCAGCATCAAATTATAGTGCATGAAAACAAGCTAGGGTGTAACAAATAAATCTAAATAAATTGCGTAATAAAACCAAACTTCTTACCTTTACCCTGCGATTCTCCAAAACTCTCTCTTCGTCCTCTGTTGGTCTGTCAGGCGTCGGTGAAAGGGCTACAACAGGTCCCTGATTCTGCTACGAATAAAACATTGAGTCGATTTGTAAAGAAACGTAAGAGCAATACTGCTAAAATAGCACGTGCATGCATCGGACTTGTATAAATTGGCTAGAGACTGATAAGTTTGAAAAGATTTATTCGCAGATTCTCTGGCTAAAATCAGTGAAAGCGGATTGCCATGCGGTTGGCCCCTTATTGTCGCAGTTAGATCAAGTTACAATCAAATAGTGAAATCACAAATTATAATATGTCGCGCATGGGATAATGTTGTCACATCTTTCCCTTTATAGAGTCTGTGATGCACGACCTTCAGAACCTTTAACATAAACAACAAACTGAAACAAAACTAAACAAAAGCATTCTATAGTCCCATGACATAGTCCCTTTGCCAAACTGGAGCCTTGCAGCTGCGACTGGACTTTCTAGGCTCATTAGCGTTGATATTTCGTGGCCCAGTAGCGTTGGTATCTGCTTGTGGAGAATCGCAGGCCGCAGGTGCAGGGGCTGCCGTCAGGCTATTATCGTCACAGCAAATTGGCGCGTCCACTTCAGGAGAGTCGACAAAGGGCTTCTCATCGGTTTTAAGGAGGTCTCGACGGTTACGCCAATATTTGCAACTGCCAACCTTCACTTGATAGCTGCGGTTACCCAGTTCTTCTGCACACGTACCCTTCATCCAGCGCTTCTCTCCGGGTAGTCGTATCCTTATAGTTTCCCCAGGAGTGATGCGTGGTAGTGGCTTTGCGTTTCTGTTGTAGTAAAATTGCTGCCGTTCCTTTGCTCCTACCAATGCTCGTGTTTCTTCCTCCGTGTTGTGGCGAGGCATTAGTAGGGTTCCGGCAATAGGCAGCAGGGTTTTGCATCGGCGCCCCATCAGGCGCTGTGCTGGGCTTGTGCCTATTC
>BLFK01000146.1:1371423-1378923 GCA_014634185.1 Astreopora myriophthalma | reverse complement strand
AAGAAAACCAATTTCCTCCAAAATTATGTGTACTGCTTTCATGTTATCATTTTACAATAGGCCCTTATCATAGTTATTTGTTGTATTATAAATGCACAATTGTCTTGTTATTTTAGGTGAGTATCTTCTCTTCTTCCTTTGCCTACTTTCTCCTACCCTTTATTGTTTGTTGTTGTTTTTGAAATGCTTTTCTCGTGATCTAATTATTGTTTCTTTCACAGATAACAATGGATACTGATAACACACGTTTTAGCATGTCAGGTACAGTAAAACTATACTGTAAAACCCATGAAATGCTAATCATTTTACAAAATGTTTACTGAGAAACCATTCGTTTTTCCTATAAAGGAGGGTGGGCCATAAGAATTTGGGGATGAGGTCCAAGACAAACCTACATTAACAGGGTGGTGGTTCACTTCATGTTTTCCCTTCATTAGTAAGTGGGTGTGACTGAGAAAAAGGATATGTGAGGGGGAGGGAAACATTTTATCTTGAGAAGCAAGAGGGGAGAAAACACTTTTTCAGCCAGCCGCCAAATGGTACCTAACAGTATATTTACATAATTGCTAAACAAAATACTAAACTTTAGGATATCATTATATTGTAGATGATTTTGCATCCCATGATGACACTGCTGAGCAACAAGAAATTATTGGTTACATTTCGAATGTGTCTCCACTGAAAAAAAGTGGCCCGAGGAAGTACTTTAATTGTAATATTAATACGAAGTTCATTACAAGAAGAGGTGTCTGTTTCTCACCGGATAAAAGAGTTCCCATGGCAAGACACCAAGAACAGAAAGTCCCACTGAAAATTCCAAGTTTCAGGGTGAACGAAGATTCACTAGCCAAGGGTGTAATACTGGATTACAAAACTCAACTTTCTCAAGTTACACTCAATGAAGAAGACTCTTTCAATCCAATCATTGTCCCCTCTGACACAATTACTCCAATAGAGTCCCTCAAGAATGCAGTTCCCAAGCAACTCGTTACAATCAAGGGAAAAGTCCACAGCCTAACTGGCCCAAAGAAGATCTTTACAAGGAACAAGGCAGAACTTCTTAAACAAGATGGAATTCTGGTTGATCCATCTGTGGCAAGGTCAAGTTGACTCCCTCCAAGAAGGTCACACCTATATTTTCAAGCACATTAAGGTGAAGGATGACCAATATGGAGAACACTATGTCAATCCTCCCAAGAATACTGCAGAGTACAGTGTGGACGCCACTTCAAACTATGAAGAAAATCTGCCTGATGTTCAATCCCTACCAGACACGACAGTTCAAGTGCAAGCTAGTATCTGTGGAGTACGCGATGTTACAGTTTTTAAAGCATGCTTCTCTTGTGGAAACCGAATAACTGAGAAAAATGGTAAAGGAAGCTGCCCCAAATGCCACATGTCACTTAAAGTTAGTATGTGCAGCAGTCAGTATTTCCTCAAACTCATTCTAATGATTCCAGATTCCAAAGTACTACAGCTCTCCGTCTTCAACAAAGAACTGTTGTTATTGGCTTCATTGGCAGAAATAATAGAAGATGTGTTGCTTCAAATGGACACATTGAACATAATATATCAGTCCGTAACGAAGAAGCTTATTCATGTTGAACTATAAATGTTGAGATTTCATATTGAACTACTTTGTTTTAAAGATAGTTGAAAGAGCTTTTTCAAAGTTCATTTTTTGATCATTGGCAGGACTTCATGATATTGATTCATGCAGTGAAGAAATAAAAGATGCGTTGCTTCATTATTGGACAAATTGAACATAACATATGATTCAGTGGCCAAAAAGCTTATTCACATTGAACCATAAATGTTGAGATTTCATAATGAACTACTTTGTTTTAAAGATAGTTGAAAGAGCTGTTTCCTGAAAGTAACAGTACTGTTTTTTAATATTCAGTTTTTGATCATTGGCAGGACTTCATGATATTGATTCATGCAGTGAAGAAATAACACAAGATGCGTTGCTTCATTATTGGACAAATTGAACATAAGATATGATTCAGCGGCCAAGAGGCTTATTCATGTTGAACCGTAAATGTTGAGATTTTATATTGAACTAGTTTGTTTTAAAGGCATTCAAAAGAGCTGTTTCCTGAAAGTAACACTATTTTGAATAAAAATGTTCAAGTTCATGTCTTGAATTTTCCCTTTCTTTAGTAGTTAACCTTAAAGATCTTACAGACGTATTTTATTTAACCCATGAAAAATCAAGTGCTTTGTATCACAAGCAACTTATTACACCTATTTTCAAACTTACGCGACCTGCGCTGCTCACAACTTGTCTCCTTTTCTGTAATTTCGCTGCCGTCTTTGATCTTGCAAAACCCTAGCCTGCTGTGCAGACGTTTTTAGTGTCTGCTCATACCTTCCCCAAGGAACGAGCTGACACTAAAAAGGTCTGCAGGGCAGGCTAGCAAAACCCTTTCTTTGTAAATTCTGAAGCAAAACAAAGTTGTCTTTCTTTCTGTAATATTCAAACGGTTGAAACTTTAAGGTCATTTGGGGCTTTTTTGAATAAAAGCAAACCATCCGAAGTTTGATTGACGGCACCCAAAACACAAGAAATACATTTCAAGTGCCAACGACACGTAATTTTGATAATAGGTGTACTTTCTTTTAATCTCTTTCATGTATGTGAAAACACTCATTTTCCTCTCTTGAATAAAATCACAACTACTTTCTTATAACAAGTACAACAACAACACATAACTATTTGTCACAGAGCTATAGCCCACTATCTTTTCCCTTTTCTTTCACACTTATCTCTTATACTTTCCCATCTTACCTCAATCAGTACCACAACGTTTCTCAACCAATTCACTTTAAGTTCATTCTAGTCCCCTAACTTTTCAGATTGTTCCATGATCCTTATGTTCCAATTCACATAGTTTCAGTGTTTAGTACACTAACTACATCATATATAGGATATCTTTTGCAGCATCTCACTTTCTCTTAGAAACTACTAGTTATATGGCATTATTTGCTTGTTCAGACACCAGCATCATCACCAATAGTGGTAGAGATGACAAAAATGAAACATCATCAAAATAGTTGTGCTGGGGGCTCATTGTCAATGTGAGTGTTTTGAATTGACCTCTGTTTTTTTTTTTGTTTTTTTTTTTACTTAGGCTTCATGTATACCAGTTACAGCTGTATGCTGGAAAACAGCATAATTTTATCCCTTAAACTTGAATAAAACTAGAGCATAAGCATTTTTTTTGTCTTAAACTATGCCAAACCTTTTGACACTTTTTGCTGTTTCTTGTCAAATTGATGATATTTATGATCATTATTTCTGGGGCTTTCATCATGTCAACAATGAGATACTGAAGGGTTCTCTCATGAACTCACTTCCTGTAGCTAATGTAAGTGCTCAACAAGTCCATTCAAATTTTGTGCTAGGAATTCAGAGGAAGACATAGAAGTAGCAGAGAAAGTAACCACTGACTTCTCTAAGACACCTGTAAGTTGAGTTTGTTTGGCACTGGTCATTATTATAAAATGTTGTAATACTGTTATCTTCATTTCTTTCATGCATAACATGGTGGTCCTGGAATACATGGTATTTCTCCAGCTGTGGTTCATTATTGGTCTGTAGAGGATGTATCTGTGGAAGAGCTGGCAGGAAATCGCCCTCCAGTTGGTCTAGAGGATATTCCAGATGTACATTTGAGAGAAATTCTGAGTGAGGTACATTGATACGTTATGCATTTATTTCTTCAAAATTGTTTAAGGACACGCAGGTAAAGTATCAGCTTAAAAGCCAAAGTCTCTTTGAACGTCAAAAGGAGGGAATATGTTCAAAAGCTGTAGTCTTTCACTGTGTTTTAACTTGGGGGACTTTGCTCAGTATTTCTACTTTGTGTATGTGGATTTTTTTTAATTTTCTGTACAACACAGTAGTACTGGTAATTTTAATAGAGAAAAGTTATTTGTATAACAAAATAATTATTAATAATAATCGATACAAGGCCTTTTGTTTTTGTATCTGTAACCTTAAGGGCCCCTGGATGGTACTGTGACAATGCTACCTCCAGTCATTTTTCGTTGTAGCACCCTAAGCCATAAAAATCCACAAATTTAAGTGCCCCTCCCCCCCTTCTGAGTACCCTCATCAGTTTCTTTAGGGGAGTTCCCCCCTTCCCTCCCTCACAGGGAAAACAGCATCACTTGGTGATGTATGCTTCCTGTAAAAACCTTCTGGACTAAAAACCCAAACTTTTTTGATTTTAGTAAACAGATTTTTACTATTACGGTAAGAATTTCTGATTAATTTTACATTTCATTGATTGAAACTGATTGAAAATGTTATTGCTCCCTTTAAGCTGCTTGAACTTAAGAGAGGTTATGCTGTACCAGACCAACTAAAGAATGACATGCCAGAATACTTAACAGAAGCAAATTTGCCTCCACCGACTGCAGAGAATGTACGTCTTGTCTCAGATGCACTCATCTTGTATAATGTCATCGAAAAGAGGAGAGGAGAGCTTGATGACCTGGCAAAGGGCATGGAAAGTATCAGGTTGATTAATTACCTGTCTAAGCACTCCACTTTTCCCCCGAACAGCAGAGAAAACTGTGGATGCTGAAACTGTAAAAGCAAGAATCAAGGAAGAAGGAGAATTGGACACCTCAGAGCAACAAGCAAAGTGTTTCTTACTTCAGTACATAGATGAACTACGAGGAAGAGATCCCAAACGTTAGTACCGTCCTGTATATAGATTGGTAATAGTTAATAAAAAAATTAATAAATGAAGAAATTATTTTGCACATTTCACACAACTGCACATGTGCAAACATTTTTGTCCTCCGGTGGAAAAAGTAATTGTGTAGCTATTTCAGACTGTTATATTTCATTGGTCCCTACGACCTATTGCTTCTTTTGTTATCAGGGCTAGGTGCATTGTTATCTATTAGTTTGTTCTCCAATCATCTGGAAAGCTGCAGGGTCTCTCAATGGAAAACCTTGACAGTGATCCTTTAGTCTGAGAGTAATATTGAAAATGGCTTTCAGCGAGAATAGATAAATCATACTGGTCTTTTGCATTACAGTCAAACTCTAACCATGAACACCTTTATATAGTTGAAGAATGTTACTGTGTTACAAGGAAGAATTAAATCAGGCATGAGAGAACTTACTCTGAACAGTGATGGTAATTAGCTTGTGGTTTTTAAGTTTTTCTCAGGTGTCCTGAGTTTTAATGTTATCGATCAAAGCACAACCAACATACCTGAAATATTTCAGCTCTTCATGGTTAGACAGTTCAACAGTAAAGGACTGGATAAGTTTGGAAAGGTTACTTAGGAACAATCCCATGTCTATTTAGGAGAAAGGTCATGCAAACAGTATATATACATTTATAACCATGCAACACTGATGGATGACATGAGGTAGACAAGCTACATATTATTCTAATCTTATCTGTGAATGGATAATTACATAACACAACAGAACACTGATCACATTACAAGCATCGATCTCTTGGCCTGAACCAACAATACTACAGCAGCTGTTGAAAATTTTTGTATGAATAAGTTTTGTAAGTTGATTACCGAATTTATCTCCCACTGTAAAGTGTTGTCGTAAGGCAGTGCCGTATGTACAGAGAACATACGTATGTACAGAGGACTGTGTATTATGTCATGTTGGTTGTACTAAATATTATGGTATATTCTGTTATTTGTTTCAGAACATAGAGCAGCCATTATTCAAGATTTGCTTTCTTTCTGGACCTTTTCACCAAAAATGCCAGCTCATGAGGGGCTAACACTACACTTTGCTGACAATGCAGGCACTTTCCCATTTCCAGTTGCCAACGCATGCTTTCGGCGATTAACTATTCCTGTGCAGTATAAAAGCTATGCTGACTTTGCTGCAAAAATGGAGGTTGCACTTAAGTTTGGGTCTAAAGGCTTTTCAGAGATGTCATGTTCTTTGATGACCAGAGTTTAGTTCTGTACATGTATTTGACTAAATTTTGTTTTTAAAGCTAGAGTTGTTCTTCAGTTGTTCTTCAGTTGTGGTAAGTCAAGTGAGGATCAAGATTCATGTTTGTTGTCAATGGACAAACATACCTGACCTACTATTGAAATTGTTGTATTTTTGAATTAATAATATACACGAAAAAATTTCTCGACTGATTGGCTAAGAGAAATACAGTTTTTAGGAAACACGATGTAGAAAAAAGGTAATTCGGTGCAGAAAAAAATACAGTGCAAAAAAGAGAAATAACTTTTTGCGGCTTAAAAAACTTTAAAAACATCGAAGAACCTGTTGTCTTGACTGAACACATGATGATATATTTGCAGGGTTTGAATAAATTATTTTTGCACATTATTTACCAGTGTTGCTTCTGCACAATTACGATAAGCTGTCTCGCAATTTTTTCATGAATATTATTGATAGGTAATCACATGATTTTTCTCGTGCAATTTGGAATAAATAATCACTCATAAATGTTTTCAAAGACCACAAACTGCACTCGCCCTATGGGCTCATGCAATTTTGTTAGTCTTTGAAAAAATGTACGTACTCAGGCTTATTTATTCCAAATTGCACTCGAAATCATGTGATTACCTGTACTAACATGTATTCAAGATTCAAGACGTTATTGAACTCTTGAATCTCAAAAAGCTTTCCAAAAGAAACTGTCTTCCTTCCAGAAAAAACTGTTTTATCTCCATGTCATTAGAACTTGTATGGCTGCAGTGCAGTGGAGACGGTTGGTTGACATGAGATTACCATGCATAATGACAAGGGACCTCAAGGAGCCTTTGTTTTCTTACAAGATTCACTGGAGCCCTTTGCTTGTAGTTCAATAGTAATTAATATGGCTAAAGACAGTTGCCAAAGAAAAATGCTGATTATTTGTAACTTTAAAGGTGAATTACCACATAAACCAAAGCATTTCAAAAGCTAGTACTATGTAGAGTGAAAATGTATATACCTTATCAGCTTGTGATTTCCATCAATGTGCCATAGTGACAAAGGCCCTGGCATGCTATACGATCTCCTTGGTGATATCGGTAACCAACATAATGCCACACCATCAAGGTTGATCCGTCTTAACCCAGAATGAACCCTCTCTTCTGACACTCTGTGACCCGCAAATAGGACAAGGTAGGCCAAGCCACCATGATCTAAATTACAACTGTTTAAAAATAAATCGTTGTTGTCCTTGTTGCAGCAACCTAACCCATCAGCACAACTACTGAAACAAAATCATGATCACTTTATTTGCACATGAAAGAATTTAGTTCATTAACCTTCACCATTATTAAAATCTACTGACCTCTGCTTTTGAGTTGTTCCAAAGCTCTCCTGTAACCGTAATTTGGAAAATCCCTCAGGATGCTTTGCAATGCATTGTCCAACTCTTCTTCGCTAAAACTGCTATAAAGCTCCCTCACTGACAGGTTGAACTCTCGCATTCTTTGCCTGACCGTTGACAAGGAAATTGACAACATTTCAGAAATCTGTTTGCCAGTAAAGTC
>BLFK01000146.1:1322251-1336859 GCA_014634185.1 Astreopora myriophthalma | reverse complement strand
ACCACTGTCCAACTGCCTAACAATACTTAAAATCGTGTCTTGCACCAAACAAAGCAATAATAAATTTTCGTCCACCATTCCAGCTCTCGGGATGTACTGCAGTGGTCCGAACAGCCTCATGGGTAACACCAACTTATACCATAAGATGACCAACCTTCATGAAACAAGACCTTCATAAAATGAAATTTTACCATCAGAAAACGACCTTCAGAAAGTGAGCTTCATAAAATGAACTTTTTCCTTCATAAAATGAGACCTTCATAAAATTACCTTCATAAAATGACCTTGGACTATCAAATAACGAGACTGGTGCATCAAGAAATGGTACACCATAAGCGAAACCAAAGGACCTTCATAAAATGAACTCTTACCACCAATTCACAACACGAAATGAAAATGAAACTGCTGCAACATCAAATGTAAAAAGTACAACATCAAATGCGAGATCATTACAATGAAACGCGACCTTAATTTTGACACCAATACCGCTTCATAAAGGTAAGGTTTGTTTTAACTTTCGATGGCATTTGAGATGTTTCTCCTCTTCCATGTCATTGCTATTCCCCAAAAGTTAATATCACAGCAAGATGCCCAAAAAGTGTGACAAGTCTTAATTTATTTATATTTGTGTATTTGTTTGAGTATAGTCATTATCTAATCAAAAGCTGAGAACAGCTTTCAGTTGGCTTCTGATCGGAAATATGTCTGCACAAAAGAATGTACCATAATTTCTTGAGAAATTTTGATTCAATTTACAGTTTTACTGCAAGTAGTGCATTGCATGCAAGTTGTATAGTAAACGTTTTCTGAAATTTGTTTTGAGTGACAGATTGGTTTGCAAGTTCACATTTTGTCATGATCATTGGCCATAAGTCAGAGATATAATTTTCAAATTGGTGCCCCTGCAATTTTATCATGATTCAATTCTTTATGCCATATACAGACATCCTTTGGCATTGACAGAATCAGCAGAAGATGTACATGTAAGTTGCACATTGTTGTTAATAATTATAATTATTGTTATAATTAGTTATAACATTTCCTTTATAAATATTTTAATGTGCATTTTTGCATTCATGTATTTTTTCTATTTCTGTATGAAATTGTATGTTATTGCTGGGGTCATCCACTAGATTAGCCTATGCTGTTTGGATGATCCCAAGTTGCTTTCTATTTTGTTGTTACAATTTCTTTCTTATTCCTTAGTTGTACTGTGTTGTGACACCTATGTAAATTTAATACTATGTCATGTAAACTGAGCTGAGTTGAAATAAATCAAATCAAATACAGCATGATATGGAGAGGCTAAAGGAAATGTTTCCTAATGAAAAGGATGAAAAGATTCATAAGGCATTGTCTGATTCCTATGGGGACCTGAACAAGGCTGCAACAATTTTGGCTGGCTTGGGTGACAGTCAGAACTCCTTTGATTAAGTCTGTTGTATTAGATTTTAGTGTTGTACATGTATGAAAATGTTTCCACGACATTTAATTCCCATCACAAGAGTAGATTTAGAACCCAGAAACAGAATGGTCAAGGAATATGTGAAGCCAAAATGTTTGTTCCTTAATTTTTTCATAAATCAAAGACTCCTTCTCAGTCCAAAGTGAAACAATTGTTGCATTGCTTTTTAATATATTGTTCCAGTGCTTTTCGCTAAAACTGGCCTCAAAGATTCTCTCATGCAGTAAAACTGAACTTGATTATTATACCAGACTGTCTGTTAGTGTATAGCTACTAACGGTCCTTTATTCCATTCTCACAAAGATGATAAAGACCAATATAACGATCAGGATGATTTTGATAAATGTTCAAGTTGGTCTCCATTTTCAGATGGAGCCAAAGGTTAGTCTTGAACTTTTTTTTGGAGTTCTGGCTAGTTCTACATGAATGCTACATTGTAAGAAAATGAGTGAAACAATAATTATGCTTCCCACCTTTTTTCATGTCGCATTCTAGAAAATGTCTCTACCTCCCCCACAAAAGTTTGGTTTGAGCCTCCATACCATAGAAATGAAATTTAGAGAAATGAAATGCAGAGTGGGTATAGGTATCTTCTGCAACCACACAATTCATTTCCGTACAGTGGACAGAGTGCAATCTACACGTATGCTCTTTGTCGTGAACACTGTCAACTATGCGACCCACACTGCTGTGACAGGAACAGGGCAAAGAAGGTACATGTAACCAAAGAGAAATGTTAAGGAGTAAGATACTTCACAGAAATTCATAGGTGTCAATTTTTATATTTCAGACACTTCAAATATGTTTTGTGAAAGTAGTTATCGTTCACCTACTGACACAATAGCTGCATACAGAAGCCAAATTGAGAGAGGACACATTTTATTGAGGTGGACAGGATGCAGTTGTCTCTTCTTCGGCAACTGATGAGGATTTACAAGGATCATTCTCTCAATTTAAAGAAATGGATAGATGTCAATTTCATTGGAGAGCAAGGTGCAGACATGGGGGGTCCTTCAAAGGAGTTTTTCCAAAGTGGACCCAGCATTTAATCTACAGCTGTTTGGTGGTCTGCCTGGCCACTTAATGCCACTCTATGGTGTTGATGCAATATCATCTTGTTGCTTTGAAATGGCTGGGAAACTGATCGCTCACAGCATATCACATGGTGGCCCTGGGTTTTCTGGACTTGCTACAGCCATTGTACAATACCTGTGCACAGGTTCACTGGACAAGTTAAAACATCTTGTGACTTTTGAGGATTTGTAAGACTTGGAATTGAAACAGACTTTACAAGAACCAGTGAGTGACAGTACAACTTAACAGGCTATTTCCAAGGTTCCTTTTTACTCTGTTTCAAAACTACTCCTGATGCACAACCTCTTAACCAAATTTAGGATTTTTACTTGCACATTCATTATTTCAAAAACCAATAAAGGTAAGGTTGTACACCAGGATGCATTTTTAAAGGGGTGCAAAAGAACTTTGAACTGACTTAGCACTTAAATTTCACTTCCCTTTCCTTTGGGGTTTACAGTCTTACCACCTCTGGCCTAGGGGTATGTGACACTGTTTTGAAAAATTTAAATGTTGGCCTGATAAACATATTGGTTTCTATAAACACTACTAGTCATAACCATTTGATATGATTTGCATGATATGGTAAAAATCATTAAGATCCAACTAAAAAAGAACTTTTACTTTCCCTGCACTTTGGAACTTTTGCTAAGGTTTTGTACCTAAGGACATGAACAGCATGATATAAATGCCAGTGACCTCTTATTCCTTGCTGTAGGTGATGGGCAAAACTGTACAAGATCTTTGTGATGATCACAGAAGCAAAATTGAAGACCAGATGGTACGTCATGGCTTAATAGATGTGCCTCTGACAGATATTAACAAGGAGAAAGCTGTTACCGATCTTATGATTGATGAAGTCTTGGTGACACGAACTTTGGCACTGGACACCTACAATCCTGGTCAAAACTGTTGGGACAATTCCCGCTTTTCCCCCTCCCCCCATTGCAATGTTGATTTTTCACGATCACCAAAATCAAGATCTGTTCATCGATAGCTGGCATGTTTCAACATTGCCTGGGGGGAAGGGGGGCGTGAAAAAGGCAGCGAAAGAAGAACACACGTTGCTCATAAAGCGATGGATGCATGTACAGTAAATTCTCTACTTTTCGCCCAAAATTTGACAAGTGTCCCGAAGTCTTTTGACCTGGATTGTCTGAAACTGGGTTTCATCGAACAAAACTAGAAACCGTATTATATATGTCCTCAAAATGCGTCAAAAACTGTTTTATCGTAGTACAGTCTGTTTTATGGCAGCTTAAAACCAGCAAAGAAGATTTTCAGGGGACTCGTTCCCAGACTCCGCGCAGTTAGAGGCCGCTTTTCGAGCTGCACAATCTTTTGACTTTGCTAAGCAGAGTTTGACTCCTCACAAGTTGAAAGACAGCAAATCGCGTAGACAATAGAACAGTACAAAGGAAAGAGCCACATTCATGTATCTGTAGATTTTGCTTTGCCAAATTTGCTGCGCGTCATCTTGCTGATAATAATCAGTGTCATACAAACGTGCATTGTCTGTTGCGTGACCCAAGCCGTTGTTGACAACAGCAACAATTCTCACTCACATTTCTCACTCCTAAAAACACATTTTCTGGTTGTGCTTTTGATGTAGCTACAACAATATATGGCGTGTTGTGTTTGTTATACACACTTTCATTGATCTTTACATTGTAGTTGGCGTTCGTTTCTGAACAAGAAAACGCTTAATGCATTTTTCAACATTTCTCGGCCACTGTAAAATAATTTAAGCTAACATCTAATTTGATCTTTTGCTGTTTTTAGGGTGAGAAATGTTGAAAACCACACACCCGGTGATTGTTTAAAGCCAAAAAGCGCTTGTATGAATAGAAAAGAAAGAGTTATTATGTTTTTTGTTTGGCCTTTTTTCAAAAGTAATTTCTATACGTAAATATCTTCCTTTAAATAGCTGAGAAATGTGGCCGAGAACTGTTGGTTGCTCACTGTAACGCAACCCACCATTTCGACAATCCTTCCTCACACTACCTCTAAACCGGTGCAACATATTGTTTTACTATCTGTGAACTGAGGAAATATACATGAAATGAAGATATGATTATTGCAGTTGTGATTGCAATTTAATCAACTGCAAATTTTAGCCACTACCATCATTTCATGATTCATTCCTTGCACGGGTTAAGATGAACTCTATAAATTGGCATGGGCCTGTTTCTCGAAAAACCCGGTAACTAGCGGGCCCATTAACATAACGGGGCCGTTAACAGGACTCGTTTTCAGGTCTGAAGTTGCGTTTCTCGAAGCTCCCGGTAAGTCGCCGGTAGTTTACGGGCCTGATAAAAACTCTAAGACTGCGAAGTGTGTTCTAGAACTCGTAACCCTTCGTTCGAATTGCGGGAATGTGAAGAACAAAAGCAACAAAGACATCAAAAGGACTGCAATTTGAACAGGGCAGGCCAACAGCACTTTGTCATCTAACACAAATTAATGTGCTTTCTGGAAAGAGTATTCGCAAAGGGCGGCAGAAAAAAACAGTTCATGGTCCACAAACTGCGGACTGACTCGGGTAGTTGCTCAATCACAATGCTTCGCAGCTTTTCGTATCGTCTAGTTACAGTAGCATACTTTACATCGCCTAGCTCTCTTGAGTCCCCTACTCAGTTCTCAGGTAGTCAGGTAGTCGTCAACACCAGAAATCGAATCGCTAAGTTCCGCTTTACAGTTTTACAGCGTGTGCAAAGGTGCTACGTTCGGCTGACCTCATTAAAGTGTTTTGTTTTTTCTGCTTTATTATTTTCTACATTTTCCCACCCAGTTTTTAGTGGTAGGTATGATATTCAGGTAAGTGTTTGTGTTCTTTTACGCTGTTCTTGTCTTTTGAGTTCGTGGCAACCATCTTGCACTGGAAAAAATCCCAAATTTCCAAGTATGATCAAACTTGTATTTGCATTGGATTTCAAATTATCCAAGTTAACTTAATAACCAAGTTTGGTGTTAAGCTGGATTTTTTACGGATATTTTAAGCAAGGGAAAATAAACAAACACAATCCAAGTTAGTATATGACTAAATCATAGTTTAACTTGTTTTTTCTAACCCCCAAACTAGTTTTTCAACCAAGTCAAGTTTGGTTTTCATGGAAGTAAAATTGTTAACCAAACTTGTGTTTTGATTATCCAGCTAAGTTTGTAATACAAATTTGGGTTGTACCACATCCAAACCTGGCATTTCCCCGCACAAACTTCATTAGTTGGGTTTTAGACAAACCAAACTTGGATGGATTTTAAACCAAATTTGTTTTTTAGCTGATAACGTCATTTGCAAAATAAACATGGAGATTTTAAATTCCAAACCATTTTGTTGTACTTGTTACTTCCTTTTTTCATAAAACAAGTTAAAGTCTCCTTTAAAACAAAAACATTGAAACCTTTATACTGCCATTTAATGCACATAGAATGACATTATGTACAAGAAGATGACAACTGAAATCGAGTAAATCGTCAAGGGCTTTAAATATGTTGGCCCGTCATTTATATCTAGGCCCCCTCTGAGGGAAACCACATCCGGGCTACCCAGCTTTCCCCCAGTGTTATCGTTCTTGTAGAAAACCGCTTGGCGGATCGGGAATAAAAATCTATGATTGTGTTTATAGTATTATTACTAGAATGGGAAGTTAAGGTCAGACAAGCTGGCAGTCTATGCTCGTACAACACACTGACAGACGAAATGTGCCGCGACAAATTCATCTTTGGGCTTTAAAGCCCAATGACGGCTGAACTACCAAAAACACATTTAAATTCAGATGGAGTGCCCAATACATACAAGACATAGTGCCTGAGTCCAAGGCCTTAAAGTTGGCTCAGAAAGCCAGAAAACGCCTCTTAGATGTCACAAAAGGAATGGAGGAACAAGTAATACATTAACTGTATATTGCAATAGTTACTGTTTCACCCAATGCAATCTTGGTTGCAAATGCAGGGCCAGAAGTTTCCATTCACTTTATGGTTTACAAGTATTTTTTTTCTAAAAGCATTATTTTGATGTTGTCCTACATGTACTGCAAAAAACTTGCACTTAAATAATAATATGTCATGTCTAGGCATGCTTGTTATTTTGTCTATTTTTAGACCACTTCCACGAGATTGGATAAAAGTCACTGTTCACATTTATTTTTGCCAAGTCATTTCTCTTTCCATACACTTCCTTGCCATTCTCCAGTGGCAATGTACAGTATGCTAGTAAAGTTAATATTTTCCATTCGACTTGAGTGACTTTCCCTTATCCACAACTTGTTTTCATTCCAGTTTCGCTGCTTAATATAAAAGTAACCTTTCACTAAGTTTTCAGCAAATAACACACGCCTTACTTCTGCATGCCAAATTTCATCATTGTTTCCTTTAACCAAAATCATGTCCCTTATCTGAGGATGAACAGGAACAATGACAGGAGGCAGAGGAACAGTTTTCCTGTATGGATCCACAACAGCAAAACTGCCATTAACATCAGGAAAAAGCATTATTTCTCTTTGCAAATCTTTAAGACCAAGACAGGTGCCACTCTCGAAGGGTTTGACATAAGGTGTGTCACTTAATGGATGATGCATAATACCACCTGCAGGATTCCACACAAGTTGATAGGTGTCTCCAATTATAACTGGCTGAGGTGTCTCGTTCACATTCAACAGGAAGAAATGCTTAATGCGAAAATAAATCTCAGTGTTTTGTTGTTTGGCAACCACAACATCACCAGTTCGGTACAGCTTTCCACCCTCCGCTATTCTTTGCATAGGAAGATATGCACTACGATAAGAATGGGCGGCATCACCAATGACGCAGGGTTCCAACTCTGAGAAGTGATCTCTAATAGATGCCATTTCTGCCCGAAGAAGGACATGTGGCTGTCCAGATCCAATAAGAACACCTTGATTGACCCTTGTGGCATCAGGGCTGTTCTGACATAATTTAACCAAGTGCTTTGCCCCCTCAAGGGAAGATGCTGTGACCTGCAAAACAAGATTGAAATAAATCCATTCAGCTTCTTCGATGTCTCATTTCAAATTGTGCAGATGTGATGCTTCTATAAGAGGTGCTTGATACATGTAGTATTGTACAACACTACAAAGACAAGTTAACATTCTTCAAACTAATAAGTTAAATTGGCATGCTTTTGTAAATTTAAAAGTGAAATTCTTATTACTTTTTATCCATTCTGTTAAAAACACAAGCAAACTAAACAAAGCATTTGTGTCCAGCAATTCGATACCATAGGTCAATCTGCAATTTAGCAGCTTTTAGTGAATCATTGTTAATGATCAATAGTTGAATGTACTTTTTAAGGAATGGACAATGTTTGCCTGCGTCCATCCAATTCGGGATACACGCAGATAGTTGGGAGAGCACGAAGGTAGTGTAAGAGATGCTCTAGCTACGTAAGTGCTCTCCCAGCTATCTAAGTGTATCTCGAATTGGATGGACGCACACTAGACATTGTCCATTGCTTTTATAACATAGCAAGACATTTTTCACGCTGAAAAGTTGCTTTTTCTGCACTGATCAAATTGCAAGTTCTGCATGTGCATGTGCACATGTTGTTTTCACTGGCAGCACTTTCACTTTGTTGATCTTTCGACGCTTCTGATGTTTCTGCAACCATTTCAGACACGTTTTCGAAATCTTCATGATCAAAGTCATCAAGAAACCCCTAACTCAAATGTTGGATAAAACTAGCCATAAGTAACAGCTAAAGTTAAGTTCTACTCGAAAAAAGTTGCGAGTTGGCAATAAATTCTACAGACAATGACGTCAGCCTGAACCTTCTCTATGAACGATCCAATTCTTTTTCATAAAAAAATTAGCCAATCAGAGCGCGTGCCAGCATATAGCTATGTTATAAATGAGAATGATTTAGATTTAGATTTAATCAAGTTTCAGATAAAAACAATTTAAAAACTGCTCAATCTGAGGTAGGCTTAAAACAGAGTACTGGACTCCTTAAAAATAAGCCACCTATTATTACATCATATATTTTATTTTCTTCAGGAATTAAATATTTTGCAGCATATACATGTAAGGACAGCTCTCTTCACAGTGTCAGGGCATGAACATGTAGGTTAGTGAATTCAGTACCAAACAAATAGTTGCTTATAGTAAAAAACATTGATGTTACTACATTACATGTATCATGAGCCTAAACAAAAAACGTGACGTAATGAAACAAAAAGGAAGAAGAATATATATATGAGTTTTAGATAGACAGATACAGAAAGACCCATACAGACAGATACAGAAAGACCCACACTGTGCACTATAGTACAGTAAGTTACCTTTTCCCTGTTGAATTTGGGTGACCTTGAAGGCCTTCCTGCATCTAGATGTCCAGCTGATTGTTGAAACTTCAGGAATTCTCTTTGAGACTCTTTCCTTGCAAATGTTTTTTCCAAGTACTTTCTGTTGCTAGATTGCTGCACATAACGAGAAACAGCTCTCTCAAATTGTGTGCACCAGTAATTGTCTGGAGCAGAGAACCTAGAGATTTCCTCATGAAAGTGAATGAGATTGTGTAAATTAACCACACAGGCTTGGGTACCATAATGCTCTTCCATAAGAATACAGTATCGCCACGAGAGACATTTAAATTTCTGTATCATATCCTCTGTCCAGCCATCTCGACCAGCATTGAAAACAAATTCAACTAATCTAGGAACTGGAGCCCAAACTGTGTATTCATCTTCAGAGAGAAGCCCACTCAACACAAACTCTGAGGCAGGGAAAGCAAGTTTTTGGTACTCTTCTGCCTTCCAATATCCAATACCTTCCAAATCATTTGGGAGTCTTGAGGATTTATAATCAGTTTCAACCATAACTTCTCCAGACAGTAATTTTGAGAAGTGATTCTTCACCACATTCAGGGGTAATAAATGCATTGCATCAAACACAGTGTCATTCAGGAT
Organism: Astreopora myriophthalma; assembly: GCA_014634185.1. NCBI lineage: Eukaryota > Metazoa > Cnidaria > Anthozoa > Scleractinia > Acroporidae > Astreopora > Astreopora myriophthalma. The sequence continues at coordinate 1,327,397 of BLFK01000146.1, read as the reverse complement.
GTCGAACTGGTACAAAGGATTCAGACGATGAAGCAGACTCAGGCCATTGAATCCAAACTCTCTACTTCTATCTTGGAAGTATGTTTGCCTCTCTTCTTGTTCAATTTCAGCCATAATTTCTACTTCCTCCTCAAGTACTCTTTTTCGCCAAGGATAGCGAAAATGTTCCCGGAAACCAGGGTAGTAATAATGGCATTGCTCATTTAACCAGGTTCCTACAACATTGCACAGAAATATACTATGATTCCCTTAGCTTGGGATTTAGTCAAGTCAACCTTTTTTAAATAGATACATTAATTAATGTACTTTGCCTAGAAGTTAGCCATGCAAGCAATGGTGTCAAGTCCCATTGAAAACATGGTGGTGTGTGTTCTGTCCCTTTTTAATTTGTTTCACAGCCATAAAAACAAAATAATATTTACCTTGCAGATATTTAAGTATGCTCATGATGACAGCCTACATGCAATTGATTATGATTCACTGACACATTTTCTTCAAAAAACGCTGCGCCTTATATTATAACCGAAAAAATATGGTACATACATGAGACTCATCTTCATATTCTCCAAGCAGCAATTGAAGTATACTGCTATAATAAAGACAGAAATACTTTACCATTAATTATGATGCAAAAGCACACCTTTCAAATGACATCTTCTGCAACCCTTCTTTCCACCTGCACCTTTGCCTTTACAGATCTCGCACTGGGCAGGATGGTCACCAGTCCATAGAAGTAATAAAAGTCTGATTATTGTTTCACCAGCAGGGAAGCAGTGTAAGGTCCCCTTGTAGTTTACTAAATACCCTGACAAAGCACGAGAGACAACAATGAGTAAGAACTTAAGATGAATTCCACTGGATGTTCAAGCATCAAGTGCAAATATAAAGTTATCACACAAATACTCGTAGAACTGTATCGTTTTGAATGGGGTTAAAGAGAAATTAGCGATACTTCAGCTTACAAGTTGACCCCGCATGAGAAAATCAAACTTGAAGTTACCTACCGGTATGTTTTAATTGAAAAAGGCACTTTGTGTATGTTCAAAACAAAATGGTGCCTGTTTTTGAAACTTTTACAAGGCTTCACATTGATTTTTTATGAAAATGCTTGAGAATTTTATCACAGAGTTACTTGGAGATATTAACTACGGTTAGATGTTTCACATTTAATATGTGTTGAGTTTTTTGTTGCCAATTAATTTTTGCACTTATTGCTTGAATGTTGAGCAGAATCCATCTTAAACAAAGTAACTGATTTAGATACCTTCTGCAGGTAATTGGACAATGCACATAGAAATTTAATAAAAGACGATATGTACATGTACATTTAGCATCACCCCCTATCTCACTCTCCCAGTATTAAATAAATTTGTTGTGATACAACCAGCCTTATGAAAATCCAGTTCAGATGTACCATTGTCAAAAAAGTTACGTACTGGGCAATAATTATTTTATTGAGGATAACTGTGTGAATACCACGCTTAATACCTATTTCCACTAGTATGCATGTAGTATTAAGTTTTGCATTGCCAAAATTATGACATTATGGTCCTGATAAATACTAAGACTTGACTAATAATATATCTACTACCACAAACTAACTTGGTTTTACTTCTGCAGTGAGAGGATCAGAGGTGTAAGCAGGGCATTTATTGTTACTTTTAAAATTATTGCAGGTGTCTAGTGTGATGTTGTCACGATACAGTGTAACAGTGCCTTTTTAATACCTTCAATAAAGCCTTCCTCCAGGTCTCGCACCAGTGGTTCTAAAAATGGATCGATGCTGTTAGGTCTTGCATCTGGAAGGTCATATGAAGGAACAAACCCAACAGTATAAATTTCTTCAGTACAGAGCCTGTCCTCTTTGGACATGGTTGCAACAGAAACTTCAATGGCTCCTGTGCTCCTCTTTTTGTTTCCAAAAGGTTGAAAGCCATCCCAGTGTGCTGCAATGAAATAATTTCAACTAAAATCAATGAACATTTTATTTTGAAAGTATTTTAATCACCAAACTGTTTGCAATAAATCAAAACAAAGTTACATTTAAATATCAGATTTATTATAACTATAAGCTCTTTTAAAATTGATGCCAAAGAAATAAGCCTGCTTTTGCAGTTAAATGCTTCTGTTGAATTAACAGGCTATTAAATGCAAGTCCTGTATACAAACATGTAATCACAATAACAAACAACAACAAAAACAACTAAAACAGGGGATTGCACATAAATTTTACCTATAAAAGCAAGATTCCTTGGATCCCCTCTTGTATATTTTGGCTCATGTAGAAACTTTGAGTGACAATGCTGGCAAAAAACCTCTTTCAATCCCTCCGCAGCTGGTGACTCAGGCAAGCTTTCAATGGTTTTCCCAGAAATGACATTGCTGCAATTCTTTGTTTTGCACCTGGCTGGTAAACACCACACGGCATTTGGGTCCCAAAACCATGAAAGCTCACAGAAATGGTCGCCATCCCAGATTTCTCTTTTTATTGGCCATCCTCTTTCTCTTCCCAACCAGAGTTCCTTTTCCCGCCAGTGACCAGTCATTTTGCGGCACATTTCTGGACTTGATGCCCATTGTTTAACTTTTCCTTTAAGTCCCAGATAATAATATTTTAGTTTTCCTGGTTGGCCACAATGGCGACAAGTGTCAGTTTTCTTGTCCATGATATCCCAGTGACGTTTGTGGGATTCGTCTAAACAGATGAAATATTCTTTTGCATCCTGATAGCCTAACTTCACCAGATAATGCTTTGCAGTTTCCCAGTCACGTGGCCAAACTGCTTTGATTGATTCATCTTCATCCTCTAGCCCACGACCTCTACAATACATATGGCGAGCAAACACAAGCAGATCTTGAAATGTGTTTAGTGATGCTCCAGTCTCCTGTATGATGTCAAGCGACTCAAAGATACATTTTACAATAGCTTCAGCCATCTTGTCAAGTACATTTTCCTTCTCTGCATTTGCTGGGCCAGATAGCTCTCTTTCATACAAGTTACCAGAAGCATTTAAATTGTTCTCAGCATGAGAGACTTCATTAAATTCAAATTCAAATGTCCCATATTTATCTTCAATGGATCCTTGAACACAAAGACCATCAGCTTCAAGAGAACAACGAAAATAAAAATGTAAATTTCTCATTTGAGCCCTCTGCCACTATTAACTTTATCCTCCTTTAAGAACTAGAATCAACTTAACCCTCTCCTAAACAAATTAGCTACATGTACTGTACATGTTGAAAGCCATTTAAGCAAAGCTAGGGCTACAACAAAGGCCAAAAAATGGCTAAATGGCAGAATAACCCGCCACTTATTTGCATCTCATTGAATAAGAATAACATCTTGTTCTTCAAAGTACACCGATGCATGCAATGGCTGGGTCGGGGTATTCTGCAATCGCTCCCAAAAAATCTCTAGGGTCATGCCTTCATCAGTAAATCTTCCTGAAGTAAATAAGAGTGTAGTCTTCAATCCAACCGAACCCTCGAAGCTTGTAATCCAAGGTTGTGATGTAGTAAATCCGAGTTTGGATTGTACTAGTACCAAGTCTGGTGTATTATAATTTTCCAATTTTGGATAATCCAAAATACAAATAGAAAACCAGATATGGAAAAATTGCATTTTTACCAGGTTTGAATAACTAAGAAAATCCATGTCAAAAACAAGTAAAATCCAATTGAAATCGTACTTGGAAATTTGGAAATTTTTCCAAAAAAAAAGCCAATTGGCTTTAGTTTGCGGGGGAAATGTGTGGTAAGCGTGCGTCACAATACCACGGTCCGCTTCAATCTTGTCAATGTTTCCTGTCCTGTTGTTGCCCTGGAAATAATTATTGTAACAGTATTTTGTGGTGAGTCCAAGCTATGCACAATTTAATTTCCTAAGTATTTGATTTATACCTAACTGCTTACATTACTGTGTTAAACAAAATGGAAAATTGTAGCCATCTGCACGTATATAAAAAAAGGTATAGTTTTTTAATCAAAAGTAAATAATTATGTTATATTTTCAAGAGCTGTAATAAATGAAACCATGCTTTAGATATCTTCGCCCCCTTCACAACAAAAACATCAAGTTAAATTAAGCATGCATAGCTAGCTTAGGGATGGATCTTTAGAAAAGCAATGGGGGTTGGGGATTTTAGGAGATGGAAGACCTTTCCCCCCACCCCATGGTCCTTCCCTTATGTCCAAGGATATTTATAATTATTAAATTTTCAACCTCAGATATTGCATTTTTAGCTTTTTCATTAGCTCCCTGGATCTCAGTTATCAGCCATTATACCTAAATGCAAAATATGATCCACTTTAACCCATTGTCACCTGAAGCGCCCGAAACCGCCCGCGCGCAGAACTCGAGATATCCCTGAACCGCCCCAGACCGCCCGAAAAGAGCGCGGCCTCATTCTGAGCTCTCCCCTCTCCCCCTTGGGGATTTTCGATATTTTGTTGTCATAGAAACAAAGATTGATAATTAGAAGAAGACGACTATCCTGAAGAAGATCAAGAACCAAGCGATGACACCTCGGATGAAGAAGAGGAACAATGGACAGCCGAGCTGAGACGCGTTCAAGTTCCAGAGTTCGTGGCGGAGAGTGGCATTAATTTCAATGTAGATAATCCTAATGAATTAGATATGTTCTTAGAGTTCATAGGGGATGATTTGTGGGATTCATGGCCAATCTAGATAGCGAATGGGAATTATCACGTGGTACTCCCGTGATGATTGTCTTCTTCTCTCGTTCGCCTGTGAATCACCGTTCTGGTTGATCCAGCGTCATCTAGTTGGGAAAAACATGGGCCCGGGAGTACCACGTGATAATTCCCATTCGCTATCTAGATTGGCCATGTAGCCAGCATGGTTGCTCTGATAGTGTAGTGGTGATCACACCCAACCGGTAATCAGGGGGACGTGGGTTCAAATCCCGCTCAGGGCATAAAATGTTTTTCTCCAATGAAAAGTGTCATTCAGGGGTTGTCCGTCCTTGGTCCCTTCAAACTGCATTGATTAACTACATTTCGCTGAGGCTTGGACTGTGAATCCTTCCTGGATCCTCCTGTGGGCAGAGATGCGCTGTTGGCTCGAGAGACCCTCTTAACTTGTATATATATATATATATACAATTACAATCCAAGAGCTGGGCTA
>BLFK01000146.1:1307251-1317251 GCA_014634185.1 Astreopora myriophthalma | reverse complement strand
ATTTTGAAAAGATTTTTTCAATGTTTATTAGGTTGGAATGTTGAATTTATGATGATATATTTATGTTATGTTTCTGTTATTTTTACAGCTTTTTGTCCGAACTTGACAGCACCACATTGACAGCTCTGGACATTGATCTTGAAATGGAAAGTGCCCCCGAAGCAGTAGGAGTGCAGGCCCAGACAGAGGGTGAGCCCACAGGTCCAGCAGAGGTGCAGACAGAAGGTGAAACATGCAGTGAGTCATCACCAATCCTTCCTGTCTTTGGCCCAATGACTCTGGATGAGACCAATGACGATATGAAATCCAGGATAAAGCCTGCAATTGAAGGACTGGCAGTACCTGGGGAACACCTGAATAGGTATCTTGAGTTGTTGAAGGCAGACAGGGTTATTGTGGAGGTGGAAAAGATTGTACAGTAGCTGGAAGGAAATTGTCCAGAAATTGGGTGTACAGATCAACGGAAAGTCATAAGTAAAAAATTGGAGGGTGGTGTGTTGCTGATTACACACAAGTGTAGTAATTGTCATGGTGGTGTGTGGAGGTCTTCATCTATTTTGGGTGAAAAATGTGGCCAAAAAATGTATGTGTCATCTGTGTTGTTGGCCTCATCAGTTCTTGTGTCAGGAAACAACTTTGAGAAAGTTGCTCTGCTAGCAAAGAGCATGAATTTGAATTTTGTTTCGTCTTCCACATTCTCAAGGGTTCAGAGTTTATATGCTGTACCCAGCATCAGGGACATGTGGGATAAAATGAAGGAAGTGGTTTGAAGGTTTTTGAGAATGATGTTCCTGTGGTTTGTGGTGATGGAAGGATGGATTCTCCTGGGTTCAGTGCTAAGTACTGTGTGTATACAATGATGGAGCACTACCTTAATGTCATTGTGGATCTTGAGGTGGTTGACAAACGAGAAGCAGGTGGTACGTCCTCTTTAATGGAGAAAATGGGGTGTCAGCGACTTTTGGAGAGGATGATGAATAGCCTCAAGCTTGGAGAGGTTGTGACGGATGCATCACGAGTCATCATGAAAATGGTCAGGGAACTTAAAGGTATTTTTAAGTTGTTTTTTTTTTTTCATTTTTCCCGGGGCGTCTTTTTTTATGTAACTAGTTGGATGTTTTAATACCAAATTCAAATCAACCAACCTATTCCAACATACAATACTACCATTGTTAGTTATGAAATAGTACAACTGCTTTTTCTAATAATTTACTCTGCTTAAAGGCTAGTTTACAGAGTGGAATGACAGATTTCCCTTATGGTTTTTTTCTGGTTTCCGAATTCATGACTAATTTCTTGTGTCTTTTCACAGTTAAATTTGTCCTATGTTAACACATTTCTAATTTGTTTATTATCATTTTTGCAGAAGCAAATTGTGAAGTGCTTGGAAACCTTTTCCACTCCCTTGACATCTGGCATAAATCTATAAAGCTGACTGCCAAGATAACCACTGTATGTAGATTCTGATTTATTACTTGTACATAATCCCTCAGAACTGATTGAGTCCATTTTGTGTTATGCTTAACTATATTTTGTATTCCTATCTCTCAATATTTTAACAGACTTGACTGCCAATGTGCTTCCTTTTTTATAGGCTGGGAAGATTAAGGGCTGTGAACAACTGTTACAGTGGGTTGAACCTGTGAGGAACCATTTCTGGCATTGTGCAGAAACTTGTGATAGAGATGTTGAAGAGCTGAAGGTATAAGTCTTACAATTATTTGTTTGACTGTTTGAAACTGGATTGCTCCTGGTGACATTTGAAATCAAAACAATTTTTATGTTTTATTAAGGATATGTGGCTGGGAATCCTACATCATGTCTGGGGAGAGCATGAGTGGGATGGCGGGATGTGTTCCCATGGACCACTCACAGAAATAGAAGGTAGAAAACAGTACCTCCCTATGACTTCCAAAGCTGCCAAGGAACTCCGAAAGATTGTTTTAGACCGGGAGTGGCTGAAAAGTCTAGAGCATTATGTAAGGTTCAGGTATGTATCTTTTAGGATCTCTATGGATTTAATCACTTTTTCTTGAAACTCTATCAGTTGTGTCCTCAACCAGCTACATTGTTTATAACAACTAATACTTTACCTGGACTGAGGTAATAAAAATTAATTTTTTTACCCATTTTCCTGTTCCCCTTAACTTTTTCTTCCTAGAGGTTTTTCAGTTACTGGAGAGGTGCATAAGAAAGGCCAAATATGACCTCTGACCTTTTGCTAAATTTCCCTCTCTTGCTAAAATATTGTAAGCAAGTTGAAATTCTTTTCAAGCTTTGAACTAGTAGTTTTTGTGGGGGCTAGATCGACAGGATTTACAGGGAATCCAGCTGGTCTTTACTTAGTTAAATCATTTTTTTTAGGCATACAAGCAATTTGGAAAACTTCAATTGCATGCTTCTAAAGTATGCACCAAAGAGGATTGCTTCTAAAGTATGCACCAAAGAGGATTGATTTTCCGAAAGACACTGGAAGGCCAGTTTAAGAAAATTTATTCTAAAAGATCAGGTAACTGGAGGGTGGAACCGGTGAAGGAGTCAAAGCACTATCCTCACGTCTCTGCTCCAGGCAGACATCTTAAGACGCCGCAGTGAAGACACAGAAGCTGTTACTAGACACATTGAAGTTTCCCCGGCAAATCCTGTCCATCTGCTTTCTTTGTACCACACTTGCAATTTGTAGAACATTTTAGGTTCGCGTTTTGGCACGGACAGCCTGCCTATCTTGCACTTTTCTTGCGGCTGCAAGTATTTTTACAAGTGCAAACCTACAGCGAATAGAACTGAAGTTAGTCACAGCAGTAACAACAGCTAACTGAAACGACACTAATACAAAATTTTTAGTTTGAGCGGATTCTTACCATGCGATTGCTGTTGGCGTCACTGGTGCTTGGCGCAGCGACTGCGCCGGTAACAGTGGTTTCACAGCGATGAGCCCTGTTTACAGTTCTTACAGTTCTAATCGGCGATCCATACGCATTGACCTCGGCTTCCTCATCAGAAAGGTCACTTACTGAAAAATCACGCTCACTGTCTCCTTCAATTTCCATAACAAATGTGACCTTTCATGCTTGTCTGGTCCTGGCTTATCTTTGACCAAATATGGGGGCGTTATAAGGATATCCCGGATAACAACAACAACAAAGACGTGCAATGCAAACTGGGTGGGTGAGATTCTTTAAGCAGAATGGAAAAGCAAGAATGACCATGAGCTGGCCCATAATCCACCAGTTCAAGTGGAAAACGAACCTTTCCCAGTTTCTTCTACCAAACCATCTCCCCCTTCCAGGCCCGAAGAGATGAAATCAAAAGATGATGTATTTGATTACAATTGTGCCTTATTTAACAGATGGGTATTTATTCTTCAACTTCCTTGATGCAATTAAGGAAGGCGATGGGGATCGAATTATAAGGCAATACAAGTACTTCATGCTGCATTGCAAAGCAGACGGAACACATAGCACCAAGTATGCTCTTGAATGCCTCTATCAATTATTTCTTCCGTATGCTCTTTTAACACCCAGAGATAGTGAACGCTTTGTCTGGAACAGATCAGTAAACAATCATGGCAAGAAAGCATGCAACATCCCATTAGATGAATCAACTGAACACAGCAACAACTTCATAAAACAGTGCACCAGGAATCTGGGCCCAAACATCACCAAGGCAGCTGTCTCAAGAGTATGCAAAGCAGAGAGTGCCACTAGATTGATGCTAGAAAGTCTTGATGAAAGCCTACAAGGCATCTCTAGGTCTGGGAGCCATTCTGAATCATCAGAAAAAAAAAGACCTAGATGAACTGATAAAGAAAGTTGCTAGCTTCCAAGCCTTCTGTGCAATTGAGGGTCGCAAATATATTCATTTCAAAGACTTTAAACGAGATGGCCTGGAAAATCTTGATGTGTCTGATCTGTATCAATGGATTAATAGACACAAATGAAATGTTGTGCTGGGGATAAGGTCCATATAGAAATCAAGCAATTATTATTTCCAGCACCTCTGTTTATGTACATTTGTAATTGGAGGGGTGCATGGAAGAGAGCCCTGACTACTGATAAATGTTCAGAGTCTCCTTCCAAATTACCCTGCATTTGCATGTGAAATAAAAGGAAAAATTGTTGTTACATTAAGAGAGATTGAAGGCCTATATTCCGTGCACCCTCAAATAATCTACAAAGACAAGTAAAGCATTTTTTCCATATAATTTTACCCATAAGCTAATTTAAGTCAAGAACAGAAGGTGAAATAGGTCCCAATGCTTGAGTACAATGAATAGTTAAAGGGTATTTACACTATAAGTTATGAATTCAGACAGATGGGAACTTGTGCTGGTACATAGCTTTTACAGCCATTAGCATTGGACCATTATGTTGAAAGATAGTGAGAACTCCAATGTGGCATTTGTTCATATTTACATGGTAGAGCAGCCTGAACTCAGACTAGTATCACTTGTTTGTATCAGTAAACCAACAGATATGAGTCAGACCAGTCTAACTTTATTTCAAAGACTAGTTTCAACAAGTGAAGGAAAATATTAAAGCCAAATGATAGGAAATAATACAACCCACTTCTTATATGGCAATGATCAAGAATATGAAAAAGAAAAAACAGCTTACATGGTAGCTTGCTTCGATCCCTTTAACAAGTATATGTTGTGGTTCAATTTTTTCATTGATTTAAACTTGATTTTCCTTTCTTTTCTAACTCATAGTTATACATTACCATATCCAAAATGAAAGGGAAATGAAAATTAAAACCAACAAAAATATTGAACCACAACATATGCATGTCATAGGTTAAGGCAATTTGTCCATTTCTTACTTGTTGAAATTGTACTGAAATATTTAGCTAAGTCTTGTTGTTATTTACAACCCAGTCCAATAGGCACCCCATATGCCTTTTGTTTTCTTTTTCATAATCATTAGCATTATACACTGGAAAAATTAACCAGTTTTCCACACAGGCACTGTTATGGTTAATCTTTGGATTTTTAAAAATCCACAAAACAAGAAAAACCAGACATGGTAATTATATGGATTTTGTATGGATATTAAGTCATACCTTTTGAAATCCACAAAATAACCATATATGGTCAGCCATCTTCCATGCTACATATGGAAATTTTAATAACCATGTGGGTGTTTTAAATTTTCCATCCATGGATTGTGTTTATTAACCAGACATGGTTTTAATAATTTTCATATCTTCTGTGGTTATCAAGTTTTCCACATTATGAAACCATGCAAAACACATAATCCAAACTGGGAGATTTATCTAGTAACCAATACAGGTATTGCAATTAACCCAGTCAACTTTGGTTTGTAAGCTTTCCACATTGTAAAAGCATGGAAAACACAAAATCAAAAATGGGAGATTTATCAAGTAACCAATGCAGGTATTGCAATTAACCCAGTCAACTTTGGTTTGCAAGATTTCCACATTGTAAAACCATGGAAAATATAAAATCCAAAATTGGAGATTTATTCAGTAACCAAATGAAGGAAGGTATTGCAATTAACCTTGGTTGGCTTTGGTTTGCAAGTTTTCCACATTGTATTAGTATTATCTCAAATAACTCTAGTGTTCAAAATTAACTGTCCTTCCAGTAATATCCATGCCACTGTCCATCTATTAAACCAACAATACTCTTATAAAGGATAGTATCCATGGCTCTTGCTTGTGACTCTCTCACCCATAGCTGATTGTCATTCCACCTACGGTGCTTCACAAAGAAGTATCCTCTTGCTGTTTTCAAGCAATGATCAACAGCTCTAATTTCAGCTCTCCAAAGTTCATCATCATCACCCTTAACAAAAACCATATCACCAATCAATGACACTATCACTCAAAGGATGCCTTAATATGGCACTGTTTCCATCTTCACTACTCTTATACCTGTCACCTATTGCGATGGAAATGTAGTTGGTTTCAGCACACAGAAGATAAAAGTGGATAATCTTGATGAAGTTTTCATCACCTCCATGCAGTACACTGACTTCATTTACATTTTTATATACAGTTCCTCCACGGGAAACATTGTGTAAAGGCAAGTATGCACTGTTGAACCTTGTTGCCATATGGGGTTCTTCCCTGATTTCAAAGTTGCTAAATAAACAGGTTTCTATGTTCAGTGCCTCGCTTCTTGATAGAACACATGGGTTGCCCTTTCCAACCAGCACCCCATTATTGGCTCTTGTGGCATCTCTGCCAAATTCACACTTTTTGACTAGTTTCTTTGCTGCCTGTAGGGAAGATGCAACCATCTAAAAAGATACACAAAGTTAAGAGGAAATAATATTAGCAGTGGACTCCACCTGATATTTTGTAGTTGTTATTTCTACTCCCCTCCACCAATTACCCCCACCATACATACAAATGCATTGATATGTTATTATAATACTGTAATGCATGTACATGTACTGTAAATTAGTCTAAAAACTGGACTTGTGTCTCCAAGTAGCAGAGTACTATTAATAATAGGAAGGAAGTGCAAATCACCTTTCTTTGATCAAACGTTCCTGTTTGGTTTGAAGTCAGAACTTTTAATTTGTTTTGCTCAGACCAAGCTTTGATAAACTCCCTTTGGGATTCCTTCCGGGCAAACGTCTTTTCTACACCCCTTTTGTTGCTTGCCTGTTTGACATAGCGCCCAACTGCTCTCTCGTATTGAAAGCACCAATAGTTGTCTGGTGATCCAAACCTCATTATGTCCTCTGTGACATGAGTCACAGAGTGCAATGTTACAACACACTCAGAATCTCCATAAGTCTCCTCAACAAGTATGCAGTATCTCCAACAGAGCCGCCTGAGGTTTTCAATCATTTCAAGTGTCCACCCATTGAGTCCACAGTTGAATATTAACTCCACCATTCTGGGAAGTGGTGCCCAAACCTCAGCATCACTGACACTCAAAAGTCCTTCAAAAACAAACTCAGAGATCGGAAAGGCCAATTTTTGGAACTCTTCAGCTACATGTATAAAAGAGAAAGGAAAAAGATGTCAGTACAAGTGTTGAACATACACACCTGTTTATACAAAGGTAATGCATTTCCTGTTATTATATATTTTATAGTTTAATATTTCTTGTTTTCATGTACAGCATTGTTCATCTATGCTGCCAGAACAACACATAATCTGAATAAAGTAATAACCTTTCCAGAATTTCATTTCCGATATGTCCAAAGGGAGTCTGCTAGCTCTGTACTCTGAAAATAGAAAAAGGAAAACTTACCAACTACATGTAACAACTAAATAAAATATTGGCAGCCACTACTAGCAGAGATGTAGTTTGCACCTCAAATTAAAAAAATTGAAACATTATCAAATTTTAGTTTCACCCTGAAGCAGAGTTTTTGCAGAGCTAAGGATTAGAGTAAGGTAGTGACTTGCATTCAAAAAACCCTTTGCTTTGCTGCTTATTCCAGCATTCCTGCTCATTATTTTTTTAATTTTTATTACAGAGTTTATTGAGTACTTGTACAAACTCAACTTCACCTTTGAAATTCTGTAATTCTTACTCATCCCATGCTCAGTGACACCTGCAAAAGTACTGTCTGTATATTGCATGCTGTTACATAAAACAAAACCATGAAAACATACCTTGTGTCCAGGGTACCTTCTGCAAGGCCTCCTGAAGCTGTTCTGTGTCCAGCAATGAGTTAGAAAGCAAATGTTCAAACCATCGTTTCACCAAGTTCAGGGGAACTAAGTGCATTACATCAAACACCAAATCTTTTATAACATCAAATTTGTAGAGTTTGTGTAGGCGGTGTAGTATAGATAAACCCAAAAATCCAATCTCTCTAGACTTCTTTTCCATAACTGTAACTCTCTCTTCTTGACCAATTTCAATCAACAGTGGGAGTTCTTCCAAAAGGTTTCTTTGGGCAAGAGGAAATCGAAAATGTTCTCTAAAGCCTGGGTAATAGTAGTGTTTTAGAGCTGGCAAGTACTTTCCTGCAAAAATTTAACATCAAAATAAAATTCACATAAGGAAAATAATATGAGTGATGGCATCTATCCAGTCTACTACATGTACAAAAAGAAGTCTAACAAGGTTCCAATGAGTTATTTTTTATCTTGACCTCAAGTAAACTGTCCTCTCTTCATCAGTACACGACCTTTTGTGGTCTGATTTCTTTTATCATTTGATCCTTTTATAAACGTCATTTTGCAAATTGCTTATTTGTGATGAAGCCACTCCTTGTCACCATATTCATTTCTTCATTTAATAGTTTTTTGTTGGTCAAATTTGTTTTAGTGGTTAACTGGTTATTTCCCATGGTTGACCACTTCATGCACATTTCACTGCAGTATAGCCTTCTTGATTTTCATACAGAAGATTACACATCACACATGTAAATGATATACACTGGTACACTAAAATTACATTAATAATAATAAATAAATAATAATAATCATAATAATATTGTGGTAGGAGACTCCAGATGGGGTCTCAGGGAGTAACGTCCCTGCCTTCCCGAGCTAGTCTTATGTCACATTAATATGGTTGTTTGATTTCCAAATAATAACTCATTTACACTTAAATTCAGATTTACCTGTCAGCTTACATCTCCTGCACCCTTTCTTCCCTCCAGCTCCTTTGGACTTACATACTTCACATTGAGCTGGATGGTCCCCAGTCCAAAGCAAAAGTAGCAAACGAATGGTTATATTTCCAGGGGGAAAACAGTGAAGCTCATTTCCCTTGTAGTTGACTTTAATGCCTGCATACCTGGTTCACCAATACCTACATACCTGGTTCACCAATATCAAACCTTTCTTCATCATTATATAACAATGACATGCCCACTAGCCCCCATCTCCTTCCCCTGTATGTTGAACATACTAAAAAGTTGTGCTAACAATCCCCTCCAGTTTCCAAAATATCCAAGGCCATCTCACAGTTTATGATCAAATGTACATTTTTGCAAACCATTTTCTTTGTTCCAGGAATTTTCTTGTGCTATATCATGGATTACTGGGCCAAACACAGATAAACAATAAATAAAGGAAACACAAAAAGAGAAAGAGAAAATCCCTCCAGCTGGGAATGGCTGCTGAAAGCAACTTAGAATAATATTATACTAAGTTACTTAATGCAGAAATGTAAGAGATTCCACAAATTTAATATCAAAATTTAATTCAATTTAATACCTTCAATAAAGAATTTCTCCAGATCTGTGACAAGAGGGTGAAGAAAAGGGTCCAAAGAATTTGGTCTTTTGTCTGGTAATGAATATGATGGGACAAATCCCACAGTGTAGACTTCAGTTGCATTGGATCTATCAAGCTTGGACATTGTTGCTATGCTCACCTCTATAGCACCTATAAGTGCAACAAATCAGAAGTTTGCTTCAAACATGCATACATACACTTGACACTCATAATCAAATGACATAATGTGTGCATTGCAACAAAATGAATTTTTCACATCCAAATACACTCTAGCTTACCTTCCCTGCATAGTAAAAATAAACTAATTCCACGGAATGGTGTCGTTATTTTCTCCAGGATTCTTTTGGGTGTGGTTGTATATTATTTTAATGTGCTTTTATAACTTCCAATAATTATGCAATAAGAAATGAAATGTTACTAACCAGTACTTCTGCTTTTTGAGCCAAGTGGCTGGAAACCATCCCAGTGCCCTAGTTAGTAGCAAAAAATCAATTACTACCCTGGGGGCAGGTATTCTGTCAGATATATGGAAGTATAGACTGTTTTCATGACATCACGGTAGGCATATTGGTGTTCTATGTTAATCCAGTGGGAATTGAATTTTATTTTCATGCAAATATTGTCTCAGTAATCCAGTATGGCAACTTGTCACATGAATGAAAATGCTTATGTACAGAAGGTACATGTAGACACACCCAAGGCACTCAAGAATTTTTAAGTGGAAGTGGACCAAATTCAAAGTAATCGCCTCAATTGTACATGTACACATAACAAACCGCTGTGGTTTAAAGGGATACTCTACACCATATTTCGACTTTTGCTC
>BLFK01000146.1:1295615-1302007 GCA_014634185.1 Astreopora myriophthalma | reverse complement strand
AAGTTCTTGAAATGAAAACTTTGTTGGCTGAATATTCTTTGTTTATCATGATATGACCAAACCAGAACACCCCGCTTATTAACTTTAGTATAACACCAAGTTCTTTGGTACATATGGATTGACTGATAGCAAGTTATCAGCCAAAAAGTATGATCTTGCCTATATTAAGCCTTTTTAAATTAGCTGACGTTTAGTCCAGCATGGCTGGAGTAATGGAGTTTGAAGGCGAGGGAGTGAGATCTCGTCACATATTATTCTGCTTCTACCGGTCAATTTGGCTCAGAGAACAAATAGAGAGGAACTCTTGGTTTACAAGAAGCGAGATTTTGTTCATTTCGAGTTCTTAATATGAAACCCCAATGTTGTTTACGTTCTTTCCTAATGCTAAACAATGACCTGCAACGAGTGACCTGTGGAATGTGACCTTTGTTTTAGACCCGCCGATTGAGTTATCACCATAGCATTAAAATTGTGCCCTTGTAAGACGCGGATTTTTCTAGGCTGCTCAAAACGACGATCAATAGCGCGAGGTTTTAGTTGAAATTGCAAAACGTTTCTATGCTTTATTTATAAGGCCTCAGTTGTTCAAAAGGTTCCATTGGAGAGCGCAATTGGTATCGCTATGATTTATCCGACAGATAGCGTTATCCATCGTTTGAACTACTGGGGCCAGAGGTAATAAACGAAAGGAATTTATGGAATCCTTCGCTGGTCACCGGCTGCGAGACATTTGAAACACCTTAGTGGGATATGCTATTTAGACAGGGGTCTATTTACTTTTTCGCAAATAAATGTTCTGTTGCGATTGATACAACTTTTTGTTCATCTCAGTGTCGCTCGGGTCTGTCTCATGTGGAAACAGCATTCGATCAAGAGAACAACTGTTATAGTACATGTCCTGATTTACACGTACACATTACCGCTGAGCATCCTGGCTCGAACTACGACATAACAGTCGGAGGACTTTCATATATACGAAGAGTTGAAGTTTATGCCTAAAATACAATATTTTGACACGGAGTAAGGGGACCCAAGGCCTTGTTTTTGAAATCCGTATTTGGGCCAGTACCTAATCCACAGTCCGCACTTTATACCCGGTCCGCAGTCCACGTGTTATAGCTAGTCCACGTTTTATACCCGGTCCGCAGTCCGGGTCCACAGTCTACGTTTTATACTGACCGGTTTAATAATACAGGTTGATTCCCTATACAATAAAGGGATTGCATTACAAATTACTTGTTGGTTTTTTGGTGTAACTTTAAAGCCACATTTCCACATAATCACTATCATCACTTTTATCAAAGAAAAGCACTTCGAAGAAAAACAGGTCAGCGATAATATTATATGAAAATTACCCTGCGGCGATCGTTCAGTCAGAGATACTCAGGCGATTCAACCGAGTAGATTTTTGCCGAGTAATTGCGTGAACGAGTGAAAAGAAAACGTTCCATTTATCAAATACCCTAATTTTACTTCCAAAGGTTTACGATTGCTTCGGTGGTTCAGTGACATTGCCAGCGCACACCGAGCCGGCGAACAAGTTCTTGCTGGGATAGTGATAATTTTTTGGGTTTGTTAAACATCCTTCAATGTTATTTTCACTTACTTATTTTCATAAATAAATAAAATATCAGTTATTCCGAATTAATCACAATTTCAATTAGAAAAAAAAAATTATGTTTTCATCCGCAGTCAGGGAAAGGGTCTCGTTCACGCAGATTATGTTTGTCTTGTTCACTGAAATCAGTGGATTTGACTGAAAAGCTAATAATTTATTGTTGTCGGAGATAGGACGACAAGAATTTCTGTCGCAATCGAAAATTCAATGAGCTGAATTTGTGAAAATCTTGTTCAGCTTCATGGTTTAAAGAACGAGGTATTGTGTCGAGTGCCATGTTTCGTGATGTTGACTTTCGCCTCATGTCTTAAAGAACGACTAATGTTACATGTGTAGCGAGCTTGTTTCGCCTCATGGCTTTAAGAACGACGTATATTTCATGTGTAGCGTGCTTGTTTCGACTCATGGCTTTAAGAACTGACTAATGTTACATGTGTAGCGCGCTTGTATCGCCTCATGGCTTATAGAACGTGTAGCGCGCTTGTATTGCCTCATGGCTTTAAGAACGACGTATATTTCATGTGTAGCATGCGCTTGTTTCACCTCATGGCTGAGAGATATTTTCTGTCCCGCGCGAACTGACTTCCGAGAGTCCGATTGACTCTTGCCAGGAAGAGCTGTCGATCCGATCGAGTCTGTTTGCCAACTTTTCAACCCCCTCGCTCCTCTTAACCCCTTACTTCCGGTACCACTGATCAAGCGCCTTGCACCCATTTCCAGTTCCGGTCCCGATCGGACTCAATCCGCCTGCGAGTGAAGACAACCCGACTCAGGTCGAGTGTATTGGACATGTATGGAAATAATCCACTAGTACTGCAGTCATAGTTAGAGAAAGTCAGAACACGAGCGGCACGATTCTGCAATTTCTGCAATTTATAAGAAAGGTTCTTGGAACAATTTCCCCATACTACATTACAATAATCAAAGTGTGGCTGTACCAGTGAATTGTATACGTTAAGTAGAATCTCAAAAGGGAGAAAATACCTAATACGCTTAATCGCGCTTATGCCAGAAGCAACCTTCTTAGAGATTTCGCTAATATGACACTCCCAAGAAAGATTTCCATCGATGTGAACACCCAAGGATTTTGAAGTCGAAACGTGTTTAATCGGAAACTTGTTAATTTCAATTATAGGATTCCTTTCTAGCGTTGACAGTCTTTGCCTAGACCCAATTAATAAAAATTCTGTCTTAGTCGTGTTTAGTGTAAGTTTGTTCGCTGCAAGCCATATACGAATTCTATCTAAGTCTATGTTAACGCAACGCTCTATTTCTTCAACATCATTACTCGCATAGGTGATACTGGTATCGTCAGCATACATTCTTGGACATGAGTGCATAAGGCAATTCTCACACTCATGGAAATAAGTTTGCTGACCCCCTTGGTACCTTCAATAGGTGGGGGGAGGGGGGTGGGCATTAAATGGAATAGCCCATTTTTCTAAGAGATAATAATAATAATCACTTTATTTAAGTCTCAGGTTATTTAGCTGAGCATGAGTGCTCTACTAACTGGGGAGACTACAAATAAACTGAAATCAGAACAAATCAAAATAATATTGGCTTTTGTGGAGAGGGGAAAACCGGAGAACAACCTCTCGCAGCAGAGTAGAGAAACCGACAAACTCAGCCCACATATGACGCTGAGACCGGGAATCGAACCCGGGCCACATTGGTGGAAGGCGAGTGCTCTCACCACTGCGCTAACCCTGCTCCCCTGCTCCCTAGATACTGGCTCGTTGCACAAGCTTCACGAAAATCCAAGGGTAAACAAAGGTGTCACATCATTATAATTATGGTATCATGATCCATGTTGATGATTAGTAATTGTTTTGATGAAGAAAACCACATGAGACTTGTGTTGCTGGTGTGAATACCACATTGCAAACATACCAAAAACGTTTCAGTTTCACAATTTAAAAAATTGATTTGACTTTTTTGTACTGTTTTTTCAGATTATAAGTAATCTGAGCTGATGGAAAAATAAGTCAATCTGCTTTGGAAAAAAAAATTGAGTGAAACCCAAATTTATATGAACAGACATTATAAATGCTATAGTATCGACTATTTTGTCACACATTTATTTCACATGTGAGATCTATACAATATTTGTCGCAACAGGTCTGTCTGAGGTTTACAAAGGCTTGGCAATAGCTTATTGCCATTGTAAATACGCATACAGGTCTGCCATTCATGTTATATCTATCTCTTATTGTATAATGTTTCTTACTGTCATAGGTTCTGGCTATAAGAACACATGAATTCAATTTAGAAATTGACTTTGGCCTTTTAGAGCAACCTAAGGATGAATCTGGAAAAGAACACACGGTTCACCTTGGTACTGGTGTTTTTGGCTGTTGCAGCAAGATGTTTTACAGGGGTGTTCCTGTTGCAGTGAAAACATTTCACTCTACCACAGAAGTGGAAGTTAAAAGGGAGGCAAGAGTCATGTCTAACTTAAAACACCCTAATTTCCCTGTTCTACTGGGAATTTGCACACTGTCAAAGCCTTATCTTCTAGTAACATCCTTTTACAACATTTCAGATCAGCCATGTACAGTGTCTTCTTTACTGAAGAGCAAGAGTCTGAGCGTTTTGGTACATGTTTGGTTGACCTTGATCACACAGCTGGCTCAGGCAATTGTCTATCTTCACAACACAGGATTTATTCATAGGGATATTAAAGGAGACAATGTTCTTGTTTCACTTGTAAACAGCGAGCATCGGGCAATACTAATTGACTTTGGCAAATGCATACACTTGTCAGCAGCTGGAAACCACGTAAAACTCCTAACACCTTTAGAGCAAAAAAAATACCACCAAAAAGATGGTCATATTGCTCCAGAGATTGTTAGTGGTGCTAGTCCACCTTCATTTGCCAGTGACATTTTTTCTTTTGGGAAATTGGTCTGTGCAGTTGGCAAATTCGTTGATCACCACTTCCTTTGTGCTTTGGGCAAAAGATGCTGCCATGATGATGCCACAATGAGGCCCAAGTTAAGTCATATATTGGATGAATTAAGTCATATATTGGATGAACTAAGAGTTCCTGTCCAAGTTGCCTGTGACTGACTTGTTAGAACATGTGATATATTACAGACTAAGAACCAGTTTAATTTTCCTTTTCCTAGACATTTTTTATTCATAATTTGTATATTGACCATTTTTATCGGGAATTTAGATAATACAAATCATAATTCAGAAAGAAATATTATTATTGAACTTAGTGTTAATCGACCAAGCAGAAACATGCCATTTGGTCATAACCCCATTTGAATTGTTAGGGTCAAACAGTTAATTTACATGGTTGTAGCCAGTATAAGGCAAGCTGAGGAGCTTGCAGGCTTGTCATTTTTATTTTCTTTCAAGACTAGTCTGTGTTTACATACATGTATTCATTGTTCAAGGAAGAACTTAGTGTACTTGTATAACCTAGTATACCAGTGAGACCATTGTCCTCCTTGTCCCCCGATATTATGTCATCAGTCAAAATGTTTTTTTGGGCTACTGCACTGATTTATCTCAATCTTGAAAGAATTGAGGTTATGCGTCAAATTACTGATTGTGCATGATTTCTTTCTTACATTGATAGCGTGCACAGGAGCATGTGCAGAGACAACTTGGTATTTGTGCTCAGCACTGAACTTGACATAAAAATGGCAAAGAATCTTTTTTCCCCCAAACAAGGATGTTGACAGATTGTTCCACAACTGTATCACTGAGAGCAATACTTTTGTAGATTTTAATTTCAGTGAGGCTGATTGCTTCTTGTAGTGAATTTATCATTTCGTCTTATTATACATGTGGCAATATTTGTTTGAAGAAATCATCTACACAGTTCTTAGAGGACTCTTGGTGCCCATTGAAGCACTGAAAACGTTCTCAATGGCACATCATAGGTTGGCAGCTGGCAAAATGGCACATCTTGCCAGTCAGTGCTTCTTTTGGGTAGAAATGTAGCTGCTGTTTACCGGTATGCTAAACCAGAAGGTTACACGTTTGACTGAAATTTGTATGATTGATTGCGATGAATTTTGAAATCCCAAGTTATGCCCATTGAAGCACTGAAAGCTTTCTCGATGGCACATCGTAGGTTGGCAGCTGGCAAAATGGCACATCTTGCCAGTCAGTGCTTCTTTTGGGTGGAAATTTAGCTTCTTTTTTGAAGTGATAATTACTGGTATGCTAGGTAAACCAGAAGCTTCCACGTTTGACTGAAATTCGTATGGCTGATTGAGATACATTTTGAAATCCCAAGTAATGTCCATTGAAGCACTGATGGCTTTCTCAATGATACATCTTTCCAGTCAGTGCTTCTCTGGTGTTCAAAGTGAGTAATGTTTCATTTGTGGCTTTCCTGAAATTGTAATTTCTAGTATGGCAAACCAGAATAGTTTGCATGCAAACTGTTTCAATGGAATTAGTGAAGTTTAAGGTTGACTGAGATGGATGTAAACCTTGAAATTACCAGTTAACTGGAGCATACCCAGTGAAGGAAATTGCATTGCAGTGCAGTAGGGACTTGTATACAAATCAATACATACAGTATATCGGAGATCTTACTTGATGATTGACGAATGATAGACACTAATCACAAAGCTATTGAGTCAAACGAAAATAGAGATCACGCAAACACCAAATCCCTCCTTTGAACGAAGGAAAAAAAAAAGCGTTTCTTCAAAACAAGTATATACAATTTTCAGACAAGTTTGTTCACAGTTCAGTTCTGATTTGAAAATGATCAGTCCTTGTATCTACATGATCTTTTTTCCAA
>BLFK01000146.1:1268937-1271437 GCA_014634185.1 Astreopora myriophthalma | reverse complement strand
AAGCGAGCAGTTTTGGAACAGAAATTATTTTTTTCCGACACAATCAAAGAGCAAGAAAAAACTCTCGCCAAGTTAAAGCTGCAACAAGAGCTCAGTGAAACTATGGCCGAAGAGGCGGTCTACGCAGAAGCATTAACTGCAGAAAGTTCACCGGCACGATCACCCACGGGCTTCATAAGCATCGTAGATAGCTTCTTGTACGACCAAGAAACCATTTGCATTGCCGATGAGCCCCCACTATCTTCAGTCCCAGTTCCTGTCATGCAGGCTCCAGTCTCAGTTCCTGTCATGCGGGCTCCAGTCTCAGTTCCTGTCATGCAGGCTCCAGTCCCAGTTCCTGCCACGCAGGCTCCAGTCCCAGTTCCTGCCACGCAGGCTCCAGTCTCAGTTCCTGCCATGCAGGCTTCAATCCCAGTTCCTGTGATGCAGGCTCCAGTCTCAGTTCCTGTTACCCAGGCACCAGTCCCAGTTCCTGTCATGCAGGCTTCAGTATCAGTTAATCAGTTATGTTACGAAGTACAAGCTTCAACTCCTGTCAGCGCGTTTTCAAATCGCGTCTCACAGTTGTCAGTCCCTCTAACACAATCGTCTGCTCCAGTCACGCAGTCTTCAGTGCTACAGTCACCTGTTTCCGTATCACAGTCAGCAGCAGCAGGTTTACAGTCAGGCTATGTATCACAAATCCCTGCAACATCTATACAGGCGATAACGCAACAACCTTGTGTGCCTCGGAGTCTCTATGGTAACACGTCACTGTTTTTTCCACCTCAGCAACAGCTGCCTCAAATCAGTCCTGCTTATTTCTTGCCTTCATCAGATAATATGCAACAAATCAATGACGCCTTAACCAAAGTCATGCAGCTGCAGCGCTTACCACAAGCAAAACCAGATGTCTTCAAGGGAGAGGAAAAGGACAAGACAAGGTTCTTTCTTTTTTTAAATTTTTTTTAAATTGAATTTTTTTTATTTAATTGAAAACATTACTTACAAATACAGAATAAAACCTACTGACTTACATGCTACATATATACAAGTAAATTTACAAGATAACGCTTAAAGCTTAAACTGGTTACATGCTGACTGTCAGACACCTTACCGACTTTACACATACCCACGCATATAAATTGAACGAATGATGAACAGAGGACCACGTGCATGCGGATTACAAAAACACAGGGGCCCAAGAATTAAGAAATTGTTCTAATTTATTATTTGCAACTGCTAAAGTTCGCATAACAGAGATTTTGTTTTTCAGGCGTAAAAGAAAGCTTTCAAAGTTTAGAATGCCATTGCAGACACTAGTGCTAAATATGTGGTACTTGGCAATAACGAGGGCGGAATTGAGTGCTGACCAGTTGTTTGATTTTTGGTGCCAGCCATACAGAATCACACTTTCAGAGAGATTTATGTGTTCTTGTATTTTGTGCCACCATTGTGTAAAAAGGTTCCAAAACGTGTAGGAAATGTTACAGGTAAACAGCATGTGCAACAATGCTTGACTTTCATAGTTGCATAGCGGGCAAATATCATTGTCCTTTATACCAGCACGAAACAATTTGGACTGCATTGGTAGGATGTTGTGAATAATTTTGAACTGAAAGATTATAAGCTTTGGATCATGCAAGATTCGGAAGGGGAGCATATAGACGTTTTGGATGTTTTCTGTGGTGAAGCCGTAATTTAAAATTTTACTCTCACCCGTTGGAATCAAATAGGATCTGCTAAGTAAAGTCGAATATGCAATTTTAGTAGACGGAAGTGGGAAAGACGGTACCTTTAAAGAGACTGTGTTACAGAATTTCACTTTCCATATCTTTGGAATAGCTTGCAGTATACCATAAAATGTAGTGAAGGGGACTTCAAGATTAAGTTTTGCTTTGAGATCAGTTAGTGAAAGAAAACTTAAGTCTTCAGCTAGTAAATCTTTGATACAAATAATTCCTTTACTGACCCAGGCATTATAGAAAATTGGTTTTCCATCCACTAGGATGTCACGATTATTCCAGATTATTTGCTCCTCCGCTGATATTTCATGGTTTATTACAACTTTATAGCTTTGCCAGTAACTCAAGATAGTACGATAGAATTCGGGGAGGTTTTGTAAATTGAATAGTTTGATATCGTATTGGCACTTAATGAAAAACGTAAAACCGCCATACTGATTTAGAGCGTATTCTGGGACTATTTTCCATGAAGCGTCACAATTTTCTATAATTCTTTTAACCTAAGCTATTTTTAGTGATCGCTCCATCATTTCAAAATCGACCATCTTTAAACCACCGCATTTTTTCTCAGCAACAATAGTTTTTCTTTTAATTTTAGCTGGTTTGTTATCCCAGATGAAGTTAAAAATAATTTTGTTAATTTTTTTCTACAAGACCTTTCGGTATAGACAATAAGGAAGCACTGTAAATTAGTTTCGATAAGCCTAATGTTTTGACAATGATTATTTTGCCCATTATGGTGAGCTTTCTCCATCTCCAGTTATTCAGGGTTTTTT
>BLFK01000146.1:1257084-1261118 GCA_014634185.1 Astreopora myriophthalma | reverse complement strand
TTTTACTGGGAGTTTCCGATCTTTTCCAATTATTTTGCAACGTCTTAGGTGGTATCAAGCTTTCATATAATAGGTGCGATCTTAACATTATTTTTGTGTTCATGCAACAGCTGAAGGAAATACACAAGCGCATTATTTTTTAAACTAAAATTCAGCAGTCAACTTTGCAGCAATTCCTATTCAGCCGATGTTGTTGAAACATGCTCACAGTAAACAATAAGGTCTTAAAAATATTCGCGTTTTCTTAAAAAAAAAAGGTCTTCTAATAGCGCTTGTATCTTTTTATTGTTTATTTCGTTTGCTCTTAGATTAAAAGCCTTCTGTAATGCAGATTAGAATGCCAAACATGACAGATATTAACCCTTTCACGCTGAAAATTCCTTGTTAGAAAGGGTACCTCCTCTCCATAAATAGCCGCGGGCCACCTTACATTGAAAGCAGCAATAATATTCTGTAATCACGAGTGCTTATGATAACAGGACTGTACCCAGCAATTTACATTAATGCTTAGGAAAGGACTGGAGGACTTAGTAGTTCATTGACACATTCAACAGTACGCAAAAAAACATCAACTGCATTACTGATTGGAACATCCTGCAAGGGAATTGATCTTGCTAGGTTCTGAAGTCCCTGTTCATCTAAGGGGCTGTTGGTATCTGGAACTTCGACAATGTCTTCAGATGGAGATGCTACTGGTCCCTGCCAGTCAATCCCATAACTTGAAAGATCAGTCTAAGGAAGAATAAAGAGTGAGTATGTTAGGCAGATGAAACAGGTACGCTGACAAAGATAAATTAACAAACTTTATCAACTGCACGTTCATAATCAAAAAAGAGATTCAATCACTGGGCGTCCAACACAAGCTGCAATCATACGACTCTTATGTTCAACAAAGGCAACAACAGACTTAACATAAATTGAATAAAGCAATGAGTCATACCTGAAACCCCTCCCTGCCAACAGTTGATCCTGTTCCCCAAAGACGCTGAAGTCCACTTATCCACAACTGCATTGGTGTGGCATTCCTTTCTGTCCTCAAAGGATGATGCACCCAGGCATTTTTCCAGTTTGTTAGATGGCAATTGATGACTGGAAGGAAAATATAGTGCAAGCACCACAACTGGATATCATCATTAGGATCAAGAAACCCACACCTTTCAAGATCTGAAAACAGCTCGTAAAACAGAACAACACAGCCTCCAAAGACATCTCTCCATAGCCTTTCTATCCTTTGGTTGTGTGTGCTCTTGCCTGATAATTTAAAAAGGAAACAATAAAATTATACCTGAATCACAAGTTATAATTGGCAGTGATTTCAATCCAGGATTAAAAAGCTATGTGGCATTTTATATGGTTGAAATGTGGACCTGAGTAAAAAATTCTCTTAAAAATTATATGTATTCTGTCAATGTGGCATTCCAAATCCTTCTATAGAAAAATAACTTGTGATGAGGTTTCTTGTAGAACAACTCAGAAGAAGACATTTCCTGGATTAATTTTGGTGGAAAAGAAATAGAAGTTATTACTGTGAACACAAAGCTGTATGGTCCCTAGCTTAATGATTTTAATGAAGCATTATTTACCTGTGATCATGCTTCCTCTTCCTGGACCTCTCTGTGGATGATTCAGCATAAAGCATGACACATCTACATTTTCACCACCTTTATCGGACCTCACACGTGATGGCAATCCATATTCATTGACTGCCTCTTCAAACAATTGAAGGACAGTTGCTGCCTTGTTGTTGTTGGATGCATGTAGATAGACTGGTAATCTAGAGAACCCATCAATTCCTCCATGAATTACTATTCTCCATCTGTAGTTCAACAAATAAAACTGTGTTACATCAATCATTCAGGGGTTGGGGTGGTTATTAGAGAACATGGGCTTATTTAACGTCATAACTCGGCTAGCGCACAGAAATACATGTACAGCTGTAGACTACATTTCCGTTGATAATAAAAAAAACTGAAGCTTTGAGCTCAAACAATGAAAATGACTTGAATGACACAATCATTAAACTACAATGTATGTTTAGTCTGGTGAATCATTTTATGCAAATCAAGGATGGTGTAATGAAATGCAGGAGGTGGTCCATTTCAGGAACAGTAAAAAAGCCAGCCCTTCACTAATAGTGGAAGGAAGGTAACTTGAGTGATCACAGTTAGCAAAATTCTAGACACTCAAATGCATTTCGTGAAATGTGCATGTGCATTGTAACCATACTGAATATTGTGAAAAAAGAAAAAAAGCTTGGGACCTGAATAACATGAACTGCATGCATAGCATAGCATCTGGCTCAGTGACTTTCAGAATTGTACAAAAATCCCCAATAGTCCTACTTGCTTGAAAGGATTAAGACTTCCAGGGTGGGTGCTAATTCCCATCCCTGATTAATGTGCAAAATGTTCTTATTTAGTTAAAAGAATGAAATTTAATTCTTTATTCTTTTAACTAAATAAGAACAGTTTGCACCTTAATCAGGGATGGGAATTAGCACCCACCCTGGAAGTCTTAATCCTTTCAAGCAAGTAGGACTATTGGGGATTTTTGTACAATTCTGAAAGTCACTCAGCCAGATGCTATGCTATGCATGTAGTTCATGTTATTCAGGTCCCAAGCTTTTTTCTTTATCACAATATTATGGTTACAATGCACATTCACATTTAACGAAATACATTTGAGTGTCCAGAATTGTGCCAACTGTATTCACCACTTTCATTGTTCATTTTCACTCTCCTACAACAATTTAATTTTGAACTTATTTCTCAACCTTATTAGTTTGTGGTTCCCATCAATGTGCCAAAGAGCAAGGGGAGAATGCACATGGTATTGTCTCCTTCTTATTGCTACGGTCCACCTCTGCCAAACTCCCACAGGGTCTGTTCTGATAAGAGATTGACGTATTCGCTCCCTCTGAACACGGTGCCCTTGACTCTGGAGTAGACCTTTAAGCATACGAATGCCAATGTTGGGGTTGCTGTTTTGGGCAGCTGTGACCAGTTCATCAAGTTGTTCATCAGGGATATGACTGTAACATCCTTTAGAACGTCAATTAGTTAAAATTTGACATGATACAATGTAAAACACCCTGGAAACAAGGCAACTTTATGTGATTCCTAAGGGTACCTATTTGATATGCTAGATTACTTTTGGACAATATTTTTGTATTTTGGTAGAATTTTGCACTGAAGGCCCGGACACACGGTGCAACATTCTTCACTCAATGTGGTTACACGCTGCAACATTTCCTGGCTTTTCCCTACTATACAAGATACTGCAACACTAGCCAATCCTAAAACAGTCAAATATGTCAAAGAAGAGCTAGGAATTTAGTTTTAGACAATAAAAATTTGCGGCTTGCAATGTTGCAGAAGTAGTACGTGTTTCTACTTAACTTATATCCAATATTGCGTGCAACAATTTACTCATTGCGCGCAATGCGGCACCGTGTTGAGCCTTAATGCAGCCATCTCTCATTACTTACTTTCTTTTTTTCATTCAATAAATTTCGAATTTCTGATGACATGGGTGCACTTTTATCATAAGAGGAATTCTGGGGGTGGGGGAAACATCCCATATATTCTCTTAAGGGATGGACCATTTTATTTTTCATTTTTTTTGGGGGGGGGGGCAGGGGAGTTGGGCAATTTTTTTAACATGAATTTTTTTCCGTCTTGTGGCTGTGCACTAATTTTTTTCCGGGATTGTTCCAATTTTTTTTTTCTTTTGGTTCGTTGCGCAAGTGAATTATCTTTTACTACTTTTGCTGTGCATGTTGGAATTTTATTTCGGAAATTGCCCCAACCCCCCCCTCGGCCAAAAAAATATAATAAAATGGTCCATCCCTAAATCGAATCGAAACCATGCTCTTTGCAAAGCAATCATCACAATTTTGGCCAGCGAATTCATCACCTGCGTGTACGTAGCAGTACTTACACAATGTGAAAAATACTATAATCTGATTATTCATATAGGCACTTCCATCACCGGCCGCCGTGTTTTTCTTACCAGTAATACTAAGACCAAAGACA
>BLFK01000146.1:1222084-1244584 GCA_014634185.1 Astreopora myriophthalma | reverse complement strand
TATATTATTTTTCAATAAACAACAAGACTATAATCTTTTGTCGATAATCAACATATGACCCTGAAATAATTTTACCCAGTATAATAAACGGACTACACAAAATAAGCCTTTTATAGTGGATTCGAGAAAATGCTCTGTACCCATGAAAGGACCTGAAATTTTTATCATTGTGTTTTTCGTTAAAAAACAGCTAGATCCATGAACAGAAATCATTCTTCCTATTAAACAGTGAGGTGTACTGTGGTGTCGAGCTGACTTGGAGTAAACACAACGCCATGCTTATGTTTCAGTGATTTACTCTCTCACGTGTTACCGAATACATGTGCATAATTATGACTAATTAGCGACATTATATCCATCCTCTTCTTGGGATAGAAAGAAGCTTATTTCAACATTTTACAGTGTCGCACGCGTAACAAAAACAACATGTTCGGCTGAAAAACAGTTCCTTGAATATCAACACGTAAACATCTATTTCGGCAGAGTAAGCTAGTTTTCTTTAAACTATTTCAAGTGAAGTGTTCGCACATAATCAGAGAATCTGACGGGAGGTCTGATCTGCCTTTGCGAAGGCCTCAAAGCAATGTTCTCTTTAGCTTCTGCTGGTTTTGGTTGCACCACAGGTGTATCTGAAACATCTTTTCTTCCAGATTCGTTTTCACCATTCATGAGATGTTTAGGAACAACTTTAAACTGTGACAAATTTCTTGTGATAGTCTGAGATCCATTTCGCTCTGTGACCATTGAACCTTTCTTCTCTTCCACAACAAAAGGCTTTGGATTATACGGTGTGCTCAGTTTATTCTGTTTGGGTTGTCTCATAGGCACAATGTTTCCTGGAGTGATTTGTGTCTCTTGGGCATTTGTCTTGTGGTCAGCATAAATCTTCATCTTCTGTTTCTGTAATGCATCTCTTTCAGCG
This sequence comes from Astreopora myriophthalma, assembly GCA_014634185.1. NCBI lineage: Eukaryota > Metazoa > Cnidaria > Anthozoa > Scleractinia > Acroporidae > Astreopora > Astreopora myriophthalma. Next base: position 1,243,662 of record BLFK01000146.1, on the reverse strand, counting down.
AAATTTGCTGAGAAATCTCGTCTGAATTGAATGAGTTTGGGGATTGTGGTCTTCAGTTTCCGGTTGTTCAAAGCTTCGCTTGGTGACACGTTGGTGGTAGAATGAGAGGTGTGGCACGGTACTGAGGCAAGAACTTGTATAGCTCTTGTTTCCAATTTTTGCCTTCCAAATGGACTATACGAATGCTTTTTTCAAGAGTCTGGACTAAACGTTCTGCTTCACCATTGGCTTTGGGCCAGTAAGGTGTGATCCTTCTATGTTTGAATCCTAAAAAGTCGGCAAAGTTTTTAAACACAGACCCGTTAAATGGAGGACCATTGTCACTCTTGAGAACGCTGGGTATGCCTTGTAGTAGTAAGGGGGGTCACTTGAGGGCCCTAGCGCACTGATTGGTCGAGAGGGACCGACTGTACTACTAGATGACCTTATATGGGCATGCGGAGGTCTGGAGAGAGTCGAAATCACGTTCTGTGCACGTGCAATGACGTCATGGTCCAAAGGGCATTTCCGGAAAAAATGCCGAGCACGAGCCGAGAACGACCCGAAGACGACCCGAGGGGTCCCGAAACCCGAACATGACGCTCCCGAAGAAATAAACACATTTTTTTTCCGATGAATAAAAACTATTTTTAAAAAACGACACAACCTATGTACAGACGGGAACGTGGGGGGACTCGGACCGAGTCCCCGTCCCTGGATTTTAAAAAAACAATTTACAATTTTTTTCACGGGTCCGGTGCCTCTTCTTCGTCCTCCGTGTAGGGCGGCGTCTCGGGCAGCACGACCCCTGACGTCCCGTCATCTGTCGAGAGCTCGTCGTCTGCGTCGTCCTCGGTCTGGGTCTCCGTGTCTGACACGAGGATCGTGTCCCCACTTTTGCTCTCTGTGTCCGAGGGGTGGGCGGTCCGCAGGGCCGGGTCCAGGCTCATGAGGTGGGTGCGGCAGTGGGGGCAGGTCCAGTCTTGCCTGTTAAAGTCGCCATATTGTGCCAAGCAGAACCTCATCAGGCAGAGCACGTGGAGCCACTGGCGGCAACAGAAGGTTCTGGCAGTTTTCCAGAGGTGAACGGGTGGGGTGCCGGTGTCGAGGGCGCGCTTGTTCACCGAGGCCATGCGGGCCATGAGTTTCAGGGTGGGTACGTAGGGTACCGTGTCGTGTAGGCAGACCAAGCAGGGTTCTTGTTGGACAGCCGCCATGTTGGTTTTGGGAGGGCGCGAGTGGGGGTCTCTCTTATACAGGCTGAGCAAGGCACGTGACCCGACCCGGGTCGACCAATCAGACCCGCTTTTTTAAAAAAACCCTCTGGAGGGGGGATAGGGGGGTATCCCCCCAACCGACCCCTCTTGGCCACGTGGCACATCTCTGGGCTCCCATTGGCCAAGACGAACTCAATAAAAGGGGGAGGCCCGAGAGACGCCCCCATTTTCCAACATGGAGAGCTACTGGGACGTGCTCCCGCCGGAACTGCAAGAGAAGATTTTAAATATGCGTGCCCGATCCGAGCATCGTGACAAGATGCAAATGGTGGCCATGGAGCTGAACAGCCTCGCCCTGTGTGCTTTTAAGAGGTTCGCGCTCGTCGCGAGGACCAACCCACCCACCCAGGACGACCCCGGGATGATCCACTGCACCCGCTGCCGGTTGTTCCATGCCGTCGGGAGCCGCTGGATCTACATGCCGCCGATGCCGCCCCTCCTGGACGTGCCTTACATCGTCCCCGACCCGGACCGTTTCCCTCAGTGACCGACTCAGCCCCACCCTCAGACCTGGACCGTCCCCGGACAAGCCTCGGGGGTCTCTTGAGACCCCCACCCCTCACATGCTAGGAAAGGCATGACCACACAGTTATGAACAATAATAACAAAATTTAATAAGTTTTTCTATGTACAATCAAAAAATCAAGGCTGGGCCAAACGCTGCGCCCTCGCGACGTTCACAAAACGCATGTCTCTTTTCCGTCCCAGGGCCCCGCGCATCCACTGGACAAAATGGTAACACTCCACCCTGGGACAATGATGGCGGTCGGGATCGTCGTGGTGGCCACAGGTCGCCACGGTGGCCAAGCGCGTCAGGTCGTCGAACCTGGGGCACGCATACACCTCCAGATCAAAGTAAGGAATGTTCAAACTTTTCAACAAATCCTTCTCGTAATGACCCCCCTTGAAAGCCACGCGAGGTCGGTCGGGTGTCTTGAAACGTTCGTACAAGCTCTGGAGGTCTTGGGGCAACTCCCTCAAGGGGGCGGCGTGTTCGCTCTCGTGGGCGTAGAACGGGAGGCCGTGCACGCGTTCTCGCACGACCCGCGTGGTCTTGCGATCGGCCACGTCCAGGCGACGCCAGAGGACCGCGTGAGCGTAATGGTTGGACCCGTGATGCTCGCCGGTCCAATCGCACCACCCGAGTTCTTGCGGGACGAACGTGGCCCCACGGTCTTGTTTCTGTACATGCACGCTGTACCCGTCCAGGTCGACGACCAAGCACACGTTGTCCAACAAGGTTCGATCCATGACTGATTGAAAAAAGGTCCGACCGCTTTCTTATGTACCCCTCAAGTCCACGCGCACGCCCACGCGCGCACTCACTTGCCCTTGTGGTTGTAACCCCCACGGTCCAGTTTGGAAGAACTGCGTCCTGGTATCCCGGATCCCATAGGCCACTCGGGAGGCGACGGGGCTCGCACCATCACGGGCGACGGCCACTTTTTCCATTGGTCCTCGGGTGCCGGAAAGATGGTGTGGAGGACCCCGTTCTCGGGTGGGGACGGTATCTTGTGGATGATCGGGAGCTCGGGTGGAGGCTGCAGGGGGCGACGCCACCGCCACTCCGACAAATCATTCGTCAGCGGGTCGAACATCGCCACGCGCCGCCACATGACTTGAGGGGTCCACGGACGATCCAGCCACTGAAAAAAGTCGCACCCTCCGTCACCCGAGCGACGGCATGTCAGAAAACCGCGTCCACGGTTGGGCGTGTCCCGTTGCACCACGGCCACGCGGGTGGGGTAGCCGCAGTAGCAGAAGAAGGGGCCTTGCTTGATGTCTGGATGCACGGTCCCTTCCAAAGCCTGGAGCAACGCGGGTGCCTTGTCCAGCCCCGCCCACACGGGACAGTGTTGGTGGATGCACTGCACGTACCGCCAACCTTTGCGGGAGATGTCGTGGTGCAAGGGCAAGGTGTGGAAGGGGCACCTCAGCACCGGTGGGGGTGGTGCAGCGTCTGTCTTTTCCTCCTGAGGGGCAGGAAAGCCGCAGCAGTACGCCTCGTCGGGCGTGGAGCCCGCCGACCCTTCCTCCAAGACTTCCACCTGCTCCTGGACCACGAGTGGAGGCGTCGGCACCTTCTCCGGGATCACGGGTGGCAGCGTCGGCAAGGGCGGCGGCAACGGGTCTGGTTCGAGCTCGGGCGGAGGCAGGCTCGCGAACAGTTCCTCCAAGGTCTTTGGCTCGGGCGTGTTCAGGGTAGAGGTGGTGGTGGTCGGCACGGGTGCTGGGCACGTCCTCTTGCGTGGAGGTGGACCACCGACCGCATCCCGGGGCGTGGTGTCCTTCTCCAACCGCGCACTCAAGTCCAGGTGTTGGCCGCCTTGGGCGCGGCATTCGGCGGCGGCTTTTTGGCGGGCTTTCTGACGCGCAGGTTTCTGACGGCGCGTCAGTGAATCCGTCCGCGCCCCCGACAGGTGGTCCATCTTTTAGGGCGGGGTCTTCTTCTTGGTCTTCTGAGGGCACGGGTATTTGGCCGGAGACAGACTACCATACTCCCAGGAGATCATACTGTTCACTACAACTCGAGACTTTCGAATGATACTGAGTGAGCAGGGTCCACCCTCTTATACCTGCGATCCGCGCCCGACCAGCATGACGAGATGACCTCATCGTCATCCAATGGCAGGGCCCCGGGAAATCCCAGAGCACGTGCCCACGCGTGGGACGTCTGGAAAACTACGGAGCACGTGCCCTGCCACGCGCAGCGTCCGTCAAAGGTCGGAGCACGTGCCCGAAACACACGCGTGGGTTCCCGGCAGGCCGAGCGGGTGTGGCCCACGCCCCCTATAAGAGGGAGAGACCGCGACTCCTTTGGACAAAGCATGTGGCCATGTCGAAGAGGTCAGAGCCCGTTGGTGCGTGTGCGACCGTGGATCCCGATGGCGTGGGAGACAAGCCCACCGGACCGACCGTGGAACCCGAGCCAACCCATGGCGTGGGAGACGACGCGCGCGACCCCCGCGCATGCGATCCCGACAGGCTGGGCGAACGGGGTGGGTATAAGAGTCGAGCCTCGGTGCCCTCATCGCCAGACGTGACGTATCAGATGTACTACAAAGACCTCGATTCGTCCGCCTTTCCCACCGAAGAAGACTACCATTTGGAGCGAATCCGGCGAGGTCTGGCGGCGGGGTACTCCTTCCAAGAGACGTATTGGCATTGGCTACAAGATTTTGCCGACGCCCTGGGATGCTCGGACACGGGTCCCCGGTACCAAGAAGACACGCGTCATGCATTCACCCCCCGAGCCCCTCCGGCTGCATCGACGTCGCCGACGCAAACGAAGCCAACCGAAACCTCCCGACCCAGTACCTCCACGACCGGATCCACCAGTTGCAGCGCCAACTGAGTGAGACGCGAGAGGCGTGCCACGACCACGAACGGGTCCGGGTCCAGTTGCGCGATCACCTCCAGAGTCTTCGTCAGACCATGGAAGAATGGCGAGACGTCACCGAGCAACTGCAAACGCGGCTGCGTCGACGCGGCGACCAGGAAGCCGAGGAACGCCGGATGTGGCACGTGCGGTGCGATCGTTTGTTGGATCGCGTCTTGTGCGACACCTGCAAAGAAGAGAAGGACCTAGCCTACTTTGACGAAGTCGACAGTACGTACGCGAGGGCCCGCGCGTGGACACCCGCGGACTGCCCGGAATGTAAGCCGTACAGACACTGTTTTTACGCGCCCGAACGTCTCGAGGAAGACGCGTGGCACGCGTGTCCCGTGGAACCCGACCACGCGTGAACTATTGTTTTGTAAACGAATAAAAGACGTTGTGTCCAACTCAGTGTACATTCATTTTCTTGTGAGACATCATGACAGAACTCGTGACGGGAGGCGCTTGAGGAACCGATACCCTGGCCGAACAGGTGGCGACCCAGCTGCGCATCCCTTGCCGCGTGGTGGTGGGTCCATCGCACGCCCGCGCCCAGAAAGACGTGACCCCCTTGACGGACGAGGCCCTGGAAGAAGGGTGGCGAGCCTTATGCCAAGTACGCCCCCCGCGCGCCAACGAACGGGGGGACCCGTGTGGGAACTCTTGAGCCGGAATCACCACATCGTCAAGGATGCCGACACGGTGGTGGCGTTCGGGGTTCTGGAGCAGGACGGGGTGACGGTGCGCGGTGGAACGGGTTGGAGCGTGGCCTTGGCGCGTCGACAAGAAAAACCCATATTCCTGTACGAGGTGGTGCACGACGCTTGGTATGTGCTCGGCTACTTCTACTTTCCCACAACCTTCCATCGTTTCCAACCGACCCGGACCATAGATGACTACGACGACGACGACGGGATCCCGACGCTGTCCGGCTGCATTGCTGTGGTGGGGACGCGTCACCTGGAACAATTCCCTCGCGCCGTGCAACAGTTGAAGACCCTGCTGTGGCGGGCCTCGCCCTATCCCGAGGTGTATCGGACCCTGCCCGAGCGATTTGAAAGTTTGTGTAAAATAAAATAAAAGAAAGGGTTGTCAAACGTGTGGGTTCATTTGTGAAAGAGATGTGGGGTGAGACGGGACGACGCTGGGTGCACTGGCGTTTGACGCGGTGGCTGTGCACCCGTCTGATCGATTCGGCGGGGGTACCGTGTCCATGGCTCGACCTGGAGGACGACGAGTCGGACCTCGAGTCCCCCATTACCGTCTTCGAGGTCTTGCTCGAGCACCCGCTGTTTCATTGGGGGCACTATGCCGCCTTCGTGACGTGGTTGGTGCGTCGGAACGCGGACCCCGAGCCTTGGTTCCACCTCATCCATAAAACGTATCCTGACCGCGTGCCGAGCGTGGGTCGCTTGCTCTGGATGCGCGTACGATGGTGGCTCTGTCTGCCCCCGCCCCGAAGAAGAAGAAGACGACATCTCAGAAGCGACGTGCCCCCGCCTCACGAAAAAGACCCTCTCCCCAGCACGTGAGGGCTCGGTATGCGGATCCGTCGACGCCGGGTGCCTTAAGGGAGTCCGACGGTTCGCCGACGCCCAAAGGCTGTCGCTCCGGGACGCCCGAGCGGCCTTGGAAGGCGATCTGGCCTACACGTTGCACAAACCCCAACGGCGTCGATTTCCCACCGTGCCGGTGCTAGTGTTCAACGTGGACGAACAGTGGGTGGCGGATCTGGTGGAAGTGCAACGGTTGGTCTGTCACAACCGCGGCATCCGTTACTTGTTGACGGTGGTGGACGTCTTGTCCAAGTACGCGTGGGTCCGACCGCTCAAGACCAAGACGGGGGCCGCGTTGGTCCGTGCCTTCGGGTCCATCTTGAAAGAAGACGGCCGACGGCCCCAAAAGTTGCAGACGGACAAGGGCAAAGAATTTTACAACCGTCCGTTTCAGACGTTGTTGAAACAGAAGGGCATTCATCATTTTTCCACGCACGGGGATGCCAAAGCGGCGGTGGTGGAACGGTTCAATCGCACGTTGAAAGGGCGCATGTACCGCTATTTCACGGCCGCCAACACGTTGCGGTTCGACGACGTGCTGCCCGCGTTGGTGAAAGGCTACAACGCCAGCCGGCATCGGAGCATCGGCCGAGCGCCTCGCGACGTGACCCCGCACAACGAGAGGGAGGTGTGGCACGCGTTGTACGGTCGGAGACTGCAGAAGAAGAAAGCCAAGCGACCCCGCTGGAAGGTGGGCGATCGCGTGCGGTTGGGCAAACACCATCGCCCGTTCAAGAAAGGGTACTTGCCCGGGTGGACCGAAGAAGTGTTCGTGGTGCGCACCGTGCGCCCGGGACCCGTGCCCACGTACAAGGTGGAAGAGATGGACGGCACGCCGTTGGAAGGCACGTTTTACGAGCAGGAGTTGCAGAAAGTGACGGGGGGCGACGACGCGCTGTTCCGCATCGAGAAAGTACTTAAACGCAGTGGCGAGAAGGTCTTGGTGCGTTGGAAAGGGTGGCCGAGCAAGTACGACAGTTGGGTGGCCAAGAAGGACGTGCAGACCTTGGGATGAGCGACGAAGGGTTTTTCGTGACGTTGCCCAGCGACGCCAGCCAGTCCGAATTCACCGACAACACGGCGGCCTGGTACAAAGTCCGGTTGCCGTACCCGCTGCGTCTGAAAGGCCGCGGGTGGCAAGTGGGGTTGAGCAGTCTGTCCTTGCCGGACGCCCGCGTCGATCTGTACGACTTGGTGGGTCCGGACGAGTACCTGGCCTACAGCAAATGGTACATGAAGGTCAAGCGTCAGGGATCGACGGTCGAAATACACGGAGAAAAGCAAGTCGAGATGGCCGACGTCGACCATCTGGAATCGGTGGTGGATGGTGAATCGTTCGTGAAAGCCATGATCGACGCGATCGAATGCCATCGAATGGCCTCGATGCTCACGCACAGCGTGGAGTACGACCTGAAAGAGGCCGCCGGCCAACGCTTGTACGTACCGTTTCGGTGGGAACAACGGGGGGCCGACCGTGATCTGATCGTGGACAATACGAACGTACGCGTCGTCACCAACCAGACCCCCGTCTTCATCGTCAGTGTCAAGATGGCTCTCAAGATGGGGTGGTTGCTCGAGCCCACCGCCGGGAAGTACGCCTTGGGACCCAACCTGTGCATGGAGTTCCCGAACGATACGATTCCGGCCTTGACGGGTCAACGGGTGGACCTCTATGGTTCGAAGAGAAATGAGGGCGTCTTTTGGTCGATGCAGACCAATCCGTCCGGGTTCCACTACGTGGCGTTGAGCATGAACTGCCAATGGCGGTTCCAGAACCTGAACAAGGCGTTTCGTGCGGTGGTGGGCGACCCGACGCGGACCTTGCACGTGTACTGCAATGCCGGAGGCAGCAGCATCGTGGGACGGCAAGTGACGGACCTGTTGCGCGAAGTCCAGTACAAGCGTCAAGGACGCGGCACGGTGTACTTCGAACCGTTGCACGTGCAGTACCATCCCGTGCGCAACGACGTCATGGAAGTGCTGGAAACGCAAGTGGCCGAGACGAACGGCACCTTGGTCCGGTTCGGGCAAGGGCGCACCCTGCTGACCTTGCACTTCCGACGGGACGTATAAAGCGGTTCGAGGACGCACGGACCCTAGACCATGGATTCCTTTTACGTGACCTTGCCCAGCGACGGGGACGATGCCGGGTTCCCCGACAACACCAACGTGGCCTTCCGCACTCGCATGAGACCGCCCCTGTGGTTACGCGGCGGGCGTTGGGTGGTGGGGGTGGTCCGTCTGAGCGTGCCGGACGACGACGCCGACGACGACGCCGAGGACGAGAGTTGGCAAGACACCTTGTTGCGCGTGTACCCGCGCGGCGCGTTGCTGGCCTTCTTCTTTTCGTTCGAAGAAGACGACGACCGCATCGATCGCCCGGGCATCCGGGTCGAGACGCACATCGAGGACGTGGCCGGCCGTTGCCACGACGGGGCGTCGTTCGTGAAAGCGGTGGTGGACGATCTCCGACGCAAGTACTGGAATAAGGTGCAAGTGGGGTGGAACTGGAAGGAAGGCGACGCCACCTTCGTGCCCGAGTTTCGTTGGCCCGACCCGGACACGCTGGTGATCGACAACAGCCAGGTGGTGCGCGACGGGGACATTGGATTGAGCGTGCATCAAGATCTCATGCGACGGATGGGTGGCACGGACGCCCAGGGGAACGTGCCCGGACCTCGCTTGACCATGCGGCCGACCGTCAATCCCGTGACCCTGGAGAAAGATTGGGCCGGGGAAACCCTGCCGGCCTGGGAGCTCGTCGGCAACCACGTGATCTTGTATCAACAATTCTCGTGGGAACTGAGCGGTTTGAACGACGGCTGGTTCGAGACGCTCTTCGAACGTCGCCGACGGCCCCGTCGGACGTCCCGGCGGACGTGGTACGTGCACAGCAACGTGGGCCAGAGTCGTCGCGTGGGGACGCGGTCGACCGACGTCTTGTGCGACGTGGACGGGCAGAGCACGGGGCGAGGCCGGACGCTCTTCGAACCCCGTCACGTGCAGTACGTGCCGGTGCGTCAATTCTTCTTCGACACGGTGGACGTGCGCCTGACCGACGGCGACGGGCGGCCGGCGAGTGTGGGACGGGGTGTGACGGTCGTCACCTTGCACTTCCAACGGAGCGACCTATAAAAAAGGGAGAGAGAGACAAAGCCGAGCACGACAACCATGCGAGGAGGCAGTCTGACGCGGTACACGCCCGATCACACCGGACGCGGTCTGGGGGGCATCTTGTTGTCGGGGGTCAAGACGTTGTTGAAATCGGGGTTGGACGCCTTGGGCGGTCCCCGCGGCGTGGTCCGATTGGCCACCCGAACGCTTAAAAGACAAGCCCAGCAAGCCGTGAAACGGAAAGCGCAGAGCGTGGTGGGTCAAGCCAAACAAACCGCGAAACGCAAAGCCCGAGGTCTGGTGGCACGAGCCCAACGAGCCTTGAAACGAAAAGTGGGACCCCTGAGTGGCGCAGCCGCGAAACGACGACGCGTGGCGGATCTCTTCGGTTGAAACGATGCAACCCGTGCGATCGCGACCGAGAACGCGCGCGGGCGAACGCGGTCTGTCGAGGCAACGTGGAGGGTTCCTCGGGAGCCTCGCGGCGTTGCAAGTCCTCAAAGGCGCACGTCGACTTCAGCGGAAACTCACCCGACTCACCCGACAGCGCGGAGGACGTCTTTGGAGCGGCGCCCCCGTCCTGCCGGGGTTCGAGATGGCGGCCCGACTGCATAAAAGAAGCATGCGCCGCCAACGTCGCACCATTCCTCAACGAGGCGGCGGGGTGAGACGCCGACGACGACGACGATGACGGCCGTCACGCTGCACGGGGCGTCCAAGTCCGCCTACGCCGACGACTTTCAATTGTTCGAGGTGCCGAGCACGGACACGTCGGCGGTGGCGTACCGCATGGTGGAACTGTCGCCGGTGACCACGGGCATCAATCCGGTGGAATTCGTGATGGCTTCCTTGCCCGAGTACGTGGACCTGAGCCGCAGTTACTTTCGGATGCAACTCCGTTTGAAGAAAGACGACGCCGGCAACCTGGCCGACGCCGACAATCTGTTCCCGACGCCCAACCTGGCCCACACGTTGCTCAAGCAAGTGACGGTGCACGCCAACGGCACCTTGATCAGTCCTCAGACGGACACGTACGCCTACAAGGCGTACTTGGAAACCTTGCTCAATTACACCAACGACGAAGGGGACACCATCTTGCAACCGCAAGGCTGGTTCAAGAGCTACCGTCACGGCCTGAAAGCCTTCAATGCCTTGGATTTTCCCACCCCTTTGACGGCCAACAAGTTGGATAGCGGGGCCCCGCACGCTGACTACACGGCCTTGAGCGAGAGCCAGAAAGCGGCGGTGTTGGAATCCAAAGAAGCGCAGACGCGGTACCGAGGGGGGCACACGGTCACGTTGCAATTCGTGCCGCATTCGGAGATCTTTCACCTGGGCAAACCCTTGGTGCCTAACGTGGAACTCAAGATCCGGTTTTACTTCAATGCCCCCGCCTTCTTCTTGAACGGGGTGGCCTTGAACGGCCGTTTGCAAGAAGACGACGTCAAACTGACCTTCCACGTCTGCCAGTTGCGGTTGTCGGACCCGTTGTACCGAGAATTGGAAGCGGCCCGCCACGATCCGCGGAAACGGCAGGTGGCCAAGTACACGGTGGTGGGCAGCGAGATCCGGGTGTTTTCGCATCCGCAGAACCAATTGGATTTCGACGAGGGCAACCTGTTCCAAGGGCGGATCCCCGACCGGTTGATCGTGGGGTTGTTGCACACCAACGCCTACAACGGGAACGTGGCCTACCATCCCTTCGCCTTCCAGAAATTCGGGTTGACCAGCATCAAGCAGATCGTGCGGGGCGAAGAGTACCCTTACCAGACCTTGGAATTGAACACGGGCGACACGTACAAAGACCTGGACGGGTACCATCGTTTCTTGCAAGCCAGCGAAGCCTTGATGAAGAGTCGCCCCAGCATGATCGCCCCCGAGCAGTGGGGTGGCACGGCGGGGTGCACCTTGTTCATGTGGAACAACGTGCCGAGCGGATCGGCGGACCGGGGCATGCTGAACCCGCGTCAAGACGGCGACGTGCGCGTCCTCTTCCGTCTGGGAGCGGCCAAAAACCACGTCATCAACGTGGTGTTGTACGCCGAATTCGAGAACGTGTTGGAGATCAACCCCGAAGGCGCCGTGCTGTACAACGTGTACCGGGTATAAAGTCATGCACACCGAGAGAGTCGAGCTCAAAAATGGAATTCGTGGCCACCACCGACCGGCAGTTGGACTTTTTGGCTCGCAGCGATCCCGCCTTGGCGCGGTATTTTGCCGGGGTGTTTGCCAGCGACACGTTGCCCGTGCCTCGGGACAAAGCCATGCCCCGCGCGTACATTGTCAACACGGACCCGCACGACCGACCGGGCACGCATTGGATCGCCCTGTGGACCGAAGACGACCGATGCGAAGTGATGGACAGTTACGGCTTGCCGTTGGTGACGTACGAGAGCCGCTCCTTGATGCAGTGGATCGTGTGCCATTGGCGCTGGGTGGACACGAATCGACAGAGTCTGCAGACCATCACCAGCCAGAGTTGCGGGCATTACGCCTTGATGTATTTGGCCTATAAGAGTCGGGGTGACACGTTGGACGACTTTCTGGACGTGTTCGATCGTCAGGATCTGGTCCAGAACGACCATCGGGTGGGGCAATGGTTGAAACGTCGGATCCGACGTCAAGGCACCGACTGGACACGTTTAGATTTCAAAGACTGGTCCCAGAATAATGCGTTGTCAATAAAACCGTTGGAACGATGAAAAAGGGTGTGCGTGTGTTTTTTCCCTTCTTTTCCCAGAGCCCCCGCCCATGGCTCAACCTCCCAAAAAACGAGGTGGCCGGTTCGACTCCGGCTGGGTGGAGGTCTTTTTCTTTTTCCCCAAAAAGGGGTCGGCCGAACCCATATAAACACGATGTTGCGGTCGCCCAGCAGCGTCTTGGTGGTGGGCCCGTCGGGGTGCGGCAAGACGGTGTTCGTGACGCGTCTGTTGGCCCAGGCGGCCGCGCATTTCACCGTCCCCCCTCGGGCCGTGCATTATTGTTACGGAGCCTGGCAAGACGGGTTCCGAGCCTTGTCGGGCGTGCAGCTGCACGAGGGAGTGCCGGATCCGTCCGACTTGACGGCCTGGTTTCCCTCGGGACAACACGGCGTGTTGGTGTTGGACGACCTGATGGCCGAAGGCGGCAACGACAAGCGCGTGTTGGATCTCTTCACCAAAGACTCGCACCATCGCGGCATCACGGTGGTGTACCTGTGCCAAGACATGTTTCCGCCCGGCAAGTACGCCAAGACCATTTCGCATAACGCGCATTACGTGGTGGCGTTCAAGCACCCGCGGGATCGTTTGGGCGTACGGAATCTGTTGATGCAGGCGTTTCCCACGCATTGGCGGGACGTGATGGCCGTCTACGAACGCGAGACGCAACGCCCTTACGGCTACCTCCTCTTGGATTTGCATCCGGCATCCGACGATCGGTACCGCGTCTTTCCAAACGTATTAAAGGACGAAGGGTGGACGCGGACGTTCACTCGCAAGACGTCTTAGAGACACCATGGCCACACGGTATCCCGTGGGCGTGGGGGCGGCCACCGGGCATGCGGTCCACGCCTCCGAACGCGATCGAGTGGCTGCCAAACGACGACGCCTGGCCACCCCTCGACCCGACGTGGATCTGGCCTACGCCTCGCTCCGTCAACCCACCACGTTGGACGAATTGTTCGCGTCCGTGTCATCCCCTCTGACGATGAGCCCCCCTCCGACGTTGGGCACCCCGCGGGTCGTGGCCGGGGGCACCCCGTCGCCGCCTCGCCAGACGGCCACGGTGGGTGTGGGGTCCGGATCCTCGGACACGCAAGCCGCCCGGATCGCACGCATCAATGCTCGGTCGTCCGTGGGGCACAAACGACCTCGAGCCCGCCCCCTGACTGCCCCTTCACCCTCCTCCGACGGGAGCAGCAGCAGCAGCAGCAGCGGCCGTCAGAGCAGCACCCCGAGTGGCCGTCCCCGACGACGCGGTGGGAACGGAGGCGGGGGCGGGGGTGACGGCGACGGGGGTGGTGGGGGCGGCGACAGCGACGACGATGACGACGATCGCCCAGGACGGCGTTTGAACCAAGAAGAATTGCGACGGCAATTGGATCTGTTGGCCGAAGATCAACGGCAACGGGCACGAGGCCGGACCATCGCCGGGGTGACGCACACCAACACCATCACCACCGTCTATAAAGACGGCGGACCGCCGGTGGTGCGACGGACCTCGTCGCGCCTGTCAACGCCCAACTCGTAAAACATGAGCAAGACGCCGTGTCGCTGTTGACGTCGACGCCGGCCCCTTTGGAAGGTTGGACGCCCGACACCTTGCAACGGTTGGATTCCTTGTTCACCTTCTACCACAGGCAATGGTGGTGTCATCGTCGCACCTTTGCGCGCGTGCGACGGGTGCACGCCGCGTGGAACGGATTGGCCCTCTTGATCGTGGCGGCCGGGTTGATCGTCGGACCCATGTTGGACGACGGTCTGTTGGTGGCGTGTTTGGCAGCTTTGGGCACGGCGGTCAAAGGGTGGACGGAGTTCAAGAAATTCGCTTTCAAAGTGGACGTGGCCCGTTGGGCGTACACCACCTACGCCAAGACGTTGATCGAATTGCGCACGACCGCGTGCGGCATGCCGTCGGACGCCGTGACCCCGTTTCTGATCAAGATGCAGACGTTGGACGACGTGGTGACGGACGTGGCCCCGCCGTTGACGGACCAGTGCCTTGCCACCTACACGGCCCGCTTCGAGTACGTGCCGATGCACGGGGACTGTTACGTGGACGGATGCGCCCGGCCTCTGGTGCCCATCGAACGTATAAAAGCCACCACCACCCCCGCCAGCGCACCGTGAACCATGCCCAAGACACGCCGACGCCGACGCAAGACGACGACACCTCGACGACGCCGCCGCCGTCAGACCGGAGGCCTCTTTCCCTTGCTGGCCTTGTTGCCGGCGGCCATCGCGGCCGGCAAAGCGGCGGCCTTGGGTGGGGTGGCCGGGGCGGCCGGGTACGGGGTCAAGAAAGGCTTGGAAGCGGCCACCCGTCGACGCCGTTGATCCCATAAAAGGGGGAGACGCGACCCCGTGGAAAACATCGAGCAGCATGGTACGACGACGACGTCACACCGTCAATGCCCTGAAACGGATGGCTCGCGAAGCGACACGGACCCGTCGACGCAAGACGACGACGACCCGCCGACACCGTCAGGCGGGCGGCCTCTTCCCCTTGCTGGCTTTGCTGCCGGCGGCCATCGCGGTGGGCAAAGCGGCCGCCTTGGGTGGAGTGAGTGCCGCGGCGGGCTACGGGGTCAAGAAAGGACTCCAAGCGGCCACGCAGAAACGGTACAATGCCCGAGCGGTGGAAAAAGCGGCCCGGGCTCGAAAGAAACGCGGCATGATTCGCCATCCCGACGGGTCCACGTATGCGTGGCACCGTTCATAAAAGAGGGAGGGACCCTCGGTCGCGACGACGACGATGCAACGGTTGCGACGTCAACGGCCGTTTTTGCAAGCCCTGTTGCAAGAAGCGCGGGGGCCCGGCGCCCGGCGCGATCTGTTGCAGCACGCCAACGCCGATCAGATCAATGCCATCAGCGAATTGGTGTTGAACCTGTTGAAGAAACGCAGCCCCGTGGCTCCGCCGTTGATGGCCCGGCTCCGCAAGCATAAAAAGGTGTTGCGCGAAGTGGGTCGACGCAAGAATTCCTTGAAACGTCGACGCGCTTGGCTCCTGTCGCAGAAAGGGGCTGGACTATGGACGAGTCTCCGCGACACGTGCCGATGCGTGCTACCCTTCGGGCCCTGATGCAACTCTTGCAAGACGCCAACGCCGAGAACACCCGGTTGTGGCACGAGATGCGCCAGTGGCAACGGGATTACGCGGCGGTGCTGGAACAATATAATAAGGTGCTGCGCGACAAGATGCAGCTGGAGAAACGCCTCTACTGCGGTCCGTGCCGCAGTCTGTTGGAAGTCGACGGGCAAGTGGAATTGTGCGAGACGTGCACGCGTCGCGTGCCGTGAGCAGCATGGAAGAGATGATCGTCATTCCCAAGCAGGAAGTGCCCTACTTGGTGCAGTATTACAAGGGTGCCGTGGGTGAGAATCCGTCCTTGACGCGCGCCGGGCGGTTGGGAGCCAAGAAACAACGGTTGCTGGCCGACACGTCCTTGTCGGCGTCCGAAGCCGTGCAACGCGTCAAACCCGTCTCCAGTGCCTTGCGACGCACCACCAAACGGTTGCGGCAATTCACGGCGCCGTTGCCGCCCGCCGGCGCCGAAGGGGACGCGGGGGATGCGGACACCGATCTGACCACTTCGGCGTTGGAGAAATGGATGCAACGTATGGTCCGGGCCGCCGAAACCCCTCGAGGACGCGCGGTCGCCGCCGAGGCGCAAAACGCGGTCGTGGGGACCCCCGGCCCGACGTGCGGCGTGGCGGTGGTCAAGAAAGAAGGCACCAAGACGGCTCCGGGTGGACGCCCTCGGCACATGAAAGAGGGGATCCTGGAAGAAATGCAAGCCACCGGGTTCAAACCCAAGCGACGGAGCCGCCCGAGCGCCGACGAACTGCTCCAAGAGGCTCGGGACACGCGCGAGCGGATCGAAGAGGCTATAAAGGCGAGAAAGACGCCGGCCGAAGTCCGACGCTTGCGACCTCTGCCCGGGTGGGAAGCGTGGGCCGAAGGCAAAAAGACGCGCCGGAAACTCGATGGCACCGACTACTAGAGCGCAGGCCCGACGGCGACGGGTGAAAGCCCCTCCCAAGAAAAAGAGGCCCCAGCGCGGGTGGGGGTTGGACGTGCAGAAATGGTTGGGCAAGACCGGCCTGGAATTTCATTGGCCAGGGTACCAGTACATGAGGCCCGGCACGCATCTCGCCAAACGTTTGAAACGCGGGGATCCGGGCATCAACCGGTTGGACAAGATCGCCAAAGTGCACGACATGGATTACGCGAATGCCAAGACGCTGGGAGACAAGCACGCGGCCGATCGCAAGATGATCCGAGCCATCTCCGCCGTCCCGGGGAAAAAGACGTGGACCGAAGCCATCGTCAAGAAAATCATGCAAGCCAAGACCCGTTTAAAATTGTAACTTTTTTTCTAAATCAACCATAAACGTTCCAGTTCGTCCAGGACGTCGGGGGTGACGTGCACGGTCGAGGCCACCTCCCCCGCGTCCCACGTCTGTAAACAAGTTTGATCGGCTTCGGCCACACGTTCTAATAAAGACACTGAAGGTCTTACCCGGTCTTTGCGTCTTAACTGGGCCTCGAACCGATCCAGCTGGCGGGTCTTGTCCGGGGACTGCACGGTTCGTAGGGTGTGGTCCACGCGCTCGGTCCGCGTCCAGGTGGTCCGGCTCCGGGCGTCGGCGCGCGCCTTGTGCTGACGGATGCGTGCCAGGACTTGCTGGGCGGGATCTTCGGCCTCCGAGTCGGACGACTCGGCGTACGCCGGAGGGGTCCTCGGGGTCTTGCGGGGCGACGTACGACGACGCCCTGGCGTCCGGCAAGCCGCGTCCAGCGCGGCGGCCATGGTCTCCAGGTCCGAGTCCTCCTCGACGACGGGCGGGTCTCCCGACAAGGCTCGAGCGTGCAGGGTGGGTCGATGGCGTTCCCATGCTCGTAAACGCGCGGTGCAGGCCGGGGTCCACGGGCTGGCAAAGCCCCCACAACGCAGGCACAGGCCGCAGGCCTCGCAGTCCTTGGCGACGGTGTCGAGGGCACGGCGCCGAGCTCGGCTTCGGGCACGTTCGGCGACCAGAAAGGCAGCTCGACGTGTGGGGTCGGCGTCCCGGCGACGACGGTAGACCTGGTTCTTGGCTCGAGCTCGAGCCAAGTGAGCCGCGTACCGCTCGGGATCCCCTCGGAGGCGTTGACGGTAGACCCGATCCCGTTGTCGCTTCTGTTCGCGTCGACGGGCAGGATCAGATGGAGGGACCCGTCGAATGCGGTCACGTCGAGGGAGGACGCTCCGGGCCAGGAACAGGGCTCGGCGCTCGACGGGGCCGACCCGGGGCAGGAGTGGACGTAGGGGTGGCACGGGTACGAGCGGTGGTGGCAGTGGCGGTGGTGGGGGTGGTGGTGGTGGCGGTGGCAGTACTGCACGGCGGCTGGCCAACAACTGTTCTTTTTTCCGTTCGGCCAGGGGACAGCTTTCCAGGACCACCTGGCACGGGGTGGTACGGCGTCGACGAAGACGGGCCCGGGTTTTCTGGGCCCGTACGGCGTCGGGATGGCTCTGGCGCCAGCGGCGGACCGAAGCCCCATGCTGGGTTTTGTGTTGTTGCCGGTACCGGGCCTTCTGCGCGCGCACGGCCTCCGGATGAGCGGCTTTCCAGGCTTTCACGCGCGCGCGCGTTTGGGCAGGATCCCGGTACGGCATGATGACTCACAATGGCGTCCGCCCACGCGATCCCCCTTTAACACAACCCCCTTCCACCAATCAAAAGCCGTCTGACATCCCACGTGACCTAGAGGGGTCGGTTGGGGGGGATACCCCCCTATCCCCCCTCCAGAGGGGTTTTTTAAAAAAGCGGGTCTGATTGGTCCACGCGGGTCGGGTCACGTTTGTCCAAGGGTCTATTAAGCCAGAGCTCCTCGCGAGTCCGAGTCATTCTCTGCTCACTCGTCCACCTGGTGAGCCTCCAGCATGTCTTCTGAGCCCGGACCCAGTGGACTCACTCTCCAAGAGCAACGGACTCTCTTGCAGCAGCAGCAGCGCGAGGCGCGGACAGAGCGCAATGAAGTCTTGGCGCGCGAGGACGTCTCGAACCCCGCGTGGCCCATGGATTGGGACGACGGCATCCCCGACGATTCCTTGCTCGACGTCGCCGACGATGGGACCCCCGCCCGACCCTCTCAACGGGGATGAGGGTTCGACATCCAACTCGCCCCTTTACGGCATCGGGAGAACTGAAGGTACGGTGTGACCCGCGACATCTTCCGGGTCCGCTGGATGGCGCCCGAGGATCCCGAGGCCTCTCTGCATCCCCGTCAAGTGCAACACGAGTTACTGGAAGCGTTGGTGGAGGGCGTGAACCGGCACGTGCAGGAGTTTGACCCCCAGGATTTCTTGCAGATCTACATGGGGTCCGATCGTCTCAACCGGAATTTCACCAGCCATCGCGTCCGGGTCCGTGACTGGCGTGCGTCCGAAGCCCCGGCCCTAGGCTTGTTGGAGCATCTGCAGAACGTGCTCAACTCCAACGAGAATTTCAAGCCGGACGACACGTTCGTATTGGACGTCACGCGGATCCGGGACCCTCGAGGGCGTGGCAAACGGAAACTGGGGTCCCTGGACTTTGACCGTCTCCTGGCCAAGAAACGCTGCGTCCTCCGCATCCGGAACGACGACGACCTCTGCTGTGCGCGGGCGCTCGTCTCCGCCAAAGCCCGCCACGAACAAGACCAGAGCGTGGACGCTTTGAGGGAATACGAGAGCTTGCGTCGGGGTCGACCCATCCAAGAACGCAGGGCCCGGGAACTGCACGAAGCGGCCCGCGTCCCCCTCGGCCCTTGCGGTCTCGAAGAGATACGGCTCTTCGAAATCGCCTTGGCCCCGTACCAAGTGGTGGTGGTCTCGGCGGATCACGGCAACAGCATCGTGCACAAAGGCCCCGACTACGATCAACAACTCATGCTGCTGATGCACGACGGGCATTTCGACGTGCTCACGTCTTTGCCGGCCTACTTCGCCCAGACCTATTTTTGCCTCCGGTGCGAGAAAAGCTTCCAGATGGACGATTTCCGCCATCACCGTTGCCCGGGGCAAAAATGTTTCTGCTGTCACCAGACCACTTGCGAGGCGTTCAAGCAGCACGGGGGTGCCTCCGCCGAAACCCCTTGTCAAAGTTGCGGGCGACGGTTCTTCGGGGCGACCTGTCATCTCAACCATCTCCTCTACAACGACCAGGGGGAAGCCACCCGACCTTCGCAACGGGACAGCGTCTGCGAGACGTACCGCAAATGTGCGGACTGTGGGCGTGTCTTGAGTGGACGATGGGAAGTCCAAAAGCATCTCTGCGGGCATCAACCCTGCCCCTGTTGCGGCCAGGTGCTGAACTTGTGGCAGCACAAGTGCTACATCCAGCCGGTGGCGGAGCCCAAGAAGAAGAAGCGTCGACGTCGCCGGGCCGATGCGGTGGCCTTTCTGGCAGCCAACACCCGGGACGACGACGACGACGAGGAGGGGGCCGACGACGATCCACCCCCGTCGCCTCCGGCCTTCGTGTTCTTCGACATCGAGGCCCGTCAAGACGAGGGACAGCATGTTGCCAACCTCCTCTGTGCGGAGACCAGTCTGAATGACCGGCAACACACGTTTCCGGGCGAATCGTGCGTGCGCGATTTCCTGGCCTGGTTGTTTCGGCTCGTGGACCTGGACGTGGAGGACGACACCCGCCCGTGGATCGTGGTGGCGCACAATTTCCAGAGCTACGACGGGTACATGATCGTCGAGGAACTGTACGCCCAACACTGTGCCCCGCAACAGATCGTCAATGGCGCCAAACTCCTCAGTCTCAGCCTCCCGGGGACCCGCATCAAGTTCATCGATTCGTTGAACTTTTTCCCCATGCGGTTGGATGCCTTTCCGAAAACCTTCGGGTTGACGGAATTGAAGAAAGGCTTCTTCCCACATTTCTTCAACCGGCGGGAAAACCAACGTTACGTGGGCTACATGCCCCCCGAGGCGAGTTACGATCCGGACGGGATGCCCACGGCACGTCGCACCGAGTTCCGTACGTGGTACGCCCAGCAAGTGGCCGATCGGTACGTGTTCGATTTCGAGCAGGAACTGTTGGCCTATTGCCGCTCGGACGTGCGGTTGCTGAAAGAGGGGTGCATGAAATTCATACGGGATTTCGAGTCCATCTGTGGATTCAATCCCATGGAACATTGCATCACGCTCCCCTCCGCCTGCAGTGTGGCCTACCGACGTAATTGGATGCCCAAAGACACCATCGCCGTCGAACCTCTCCACGGCTGGGCACCTCCCCGCGGCAACCAGTCCCGTCAAGCTCTGGAATGGCTCCACTGGCTCCAGCGCGACCGGCCGGCCCTGCTCCACGCCGACCACGACGGAGAACAGACCTTCCAGGTCGGGCGACACCGGTACCACGTCGACGGCTATGATCCCACCGACGACCACATCTTCGAGTTCCTCGGGTGTTTCTGGCACGGCTGTGCTCGTTGCTTCCCCAACCGTACGCAACGTCACGCCCAACTGGACCATGCGTCGTCCCACGAAGTCCGCGAACGCACCAGTCAGCGGCTTCAGGCCTTGCGCGACACGGGGCGGACCGTCACCGTCGTCTGGGGTTGCGAATGGGAAGCCCAGAAGAAAGCCGACCCGGACCTCCGTGCTTTCGTCGAGCGGTTGGAAGACACGAGCCCCCTGGATCGACGTGACGCTTTCTTCGGAGGGCGGACCGAAGCCATCCAACTCTTGCGGGAGACGGAAGGGGACGAACAGATCCACTACGACGATTACTGTTCGCTCTACCCCTCCGTCAACAAGTACAGCCGCTACCCGGTGGGACACCCTGAGATCCAGCGCAACCCGGACACGCCCACCGAACAGGCTCGGGTGGACTTGCTTCGTCGTAGCTTTGGCATGATCAAGTGCAAGGTCCTGCCGCCCCGACACCTCTACCATCCCGTCTTGCCCTGCCGGGCCCACGGGAAACTGACCTTCGCCTTGTGCCGGACCTGCGTGGAGACGGAGATGCCCAAACCTCTGGTGGAACGCTCGTTCGCCTGCGATCACTCGGACGAGGCTCGTGCTTTCGTCGGGACGTGGTGTACGCCCGAAGTACAGGTGGCGGTGGAGCACGGGTACCGTTTGCTCCACGTCTACGAGGTGTGCCATTTCCCCCAGACTTCCACCGATCTCTTCAGGCCTTACGTCGACACGTTCCTGAAGATCAAACAGGAAGCGTCCGGTTGGCCTGGCGACGTGGGGGACGACGAGACGCAACGTCAAGCGTACCTGGCCCGGTACCGAGAGCACGAAGGCATCACCCTCGAGTACGCCAAGATCCAGAAGAACCCGGGTCTCCGTTCTTTGGCCAAGGGCATGTTGAATTCGTTCTGGGGCAAGTTCGGGCAACAACCCAACAAGACCCAAGTCACCACCTGCAAGACGCCCGAACAATTCTTCGCCCTCTTCTTGAACGACGCCCAGGTCATTCACCACCTCGAATTCGCCGGCACGGAGATGATGGACGTGTACCATTCTCACACGTTCGACACCGTCCCCGTGCAGACGAACACCAACATCTTCGTGGCGGC
>BLFK01000146.1:1211825-1219639 GCA_014634185.1 Astreopora myriophthalma | reverse complement strand
CGCGCACTGGCACTACAAACTTGTCCTCGAAGTGGTACACGTCAAAATAGCAACATTTAGATTGTAAACAACCGGTGCCAGTGCGAGTTTTTTAGTCTTCTCCCTGATTTCACCATATTTTCGAAGAAAAATACGCTTGCAGCAGCAATAATGTTATATCTTGACGATGTATTTGAAGAGGAGGAGGTTATACAGATCATAGAAGAATCCGTCGATTCCGTACTGGAATTACGACCGTGTAGAGGCAACACTTGGAGATATGAGTGAGGCAGAGTTGAAAGCGGAGTTTAGGTTTGGAAGTTGTGAGATTAATCTTCTGCATGAGGCTCTGAGGATCCCTGAATCATTCACATGTATCAACGGAACTGTTGCCACCTGTCTGGAAGGGCTGTTGATGTTTTTGAAGCACTTCGCTTACCCGTGTCGTCTCGGTGACATGATCCCTCGGTTTGGCCGCTCAATCCCCGAGCTAAGTCTGATTCTCTCAGAGGTAACAGAGTTCACTGTTAGTACCCATGGCCATCTCCTTCGAGACATGGACCAGCCCTGGCTTCGACCAGCCCAACTGGAGTTGTTTGCCCGGGCGATCAGTCAGAAGGGTGCTGCGCTGGACAACTGCTGGGGATTTGTGGATGGTACGGTTAGACCTATCTTTCGCCCTGGAGAGCACCAACGGGTCATGTACAATGGCCATAAGTGAGTACATGGCCTAAAATTCCAGTCTGTTGTGGCTCCAAATGGCCTCATAGCTAACCTTTTTGGTCCAGTTGGTGAGTATTCAGTGTGTGTGGTATAGCAATTCTTCATATATTATTTTTCAATAAACAACAAGACTATAATCTTTTGTCCATAATCAACATGTTACCCTGAAATAATTTTACCCAGTACAATAAACGGACTACACAAAATAAGCCTTTGATAGTGGATTCGAGAAAATGCTCTGTACCCATGAAAGGAGCTGAAATTTTTATCATTGTGTTTTTCATTAAAAAACAGATAGATCCATGAACAGAAATCATTCTTCCTATTAAACAGTGAGGTGTACTTGCTTGACTAAGCCAACTTTGAGTGAGCAAAATAGAGATAATATTTTTGTTGGGAGATAAAAAAAGAAAATGTTTTGAAAATTCTCCCAAATTTAGCAAAGATAAACACAAAAGAAGCTAAAATGCAATTAGTCTTCTGCAAAATGTGGGAGCTACCGGTAATTTATTTATTTATTTTTGTTTCGTGCCAATTATAGAAATGAAACACATTGTAACATTGGCCCCTATGAGCTATGCTATTATAATTGCTAAGTCATTCCCTCTAAGGTTATAAATAATAGTAAATAAATGTAGTTGATGTTATTGGGCATACACATTGCCATCATTTTGACCCTTGCTGCACTCTGAACTAAAATATTTTTATGCCCATGAACATCAGCTGTATGATTTATATCATCTAAGTTGGTTTTAAGCTGTTTTTTTTTTTTTTACCTTGTAGAAGGTAAGAGGCATAATTCAAGAATGCTTCAGATGTCTGGTTTGCTTCTTCAACTCCAACAACACTCACATGATGAGGCACTGCAGCCACTCTGCATTTACGGTGACCTGGCATATCCCCTTAGACTCCATCTTCAAGCACCTTATAGGCATGCCCACCTCACGGCAGATCAAGAGGCATTTAATTCCTCAATGAGCAAAGTTCGCTCAGCTGTTGAATGGGTTTTTGGAGACATTCTTTAATATTTTGCTTTCCTGGACTTCAAAAAAAATCTAAAGATGGGCCTAGGTCCAGTTGGCACCACGTACTCTGCCTGTGCTCTTGTTCGGAATGCTCACACTTGTTTGTACAGTTCTATGTCCAGCTCCTTTTTTGACTTAGAGCCACCAACCATCCAACAGTATTTTCAAATGTAATGTTTTAGACTCATGGTGATACTTCGAAATCAAACAGGTGATGGTTGTCAACAATTTTGAAAAATGACCCTACCAAACTAGGCTTGGTTGGACATTGTTTATTAAACAACCTCGGTAAAATATGCTAATATGGGGTTCCTGGCCAAAAGTTCACCCCTATATAAGGTGCCTTCAAAATTGAGAATGATTTTTTTTTCATGGCTATAATGACAAATTTACGTGTTAACTGTCAGTCACATACATGCAATTAACTAAATATAAAGGAGATTCATCTTTGTGAAGTTTTCTCAAAATCAGATATGCAGTCAGAAAATAGCCATCTAATTATTATTGATAGGTAAAGACCTTAAAGAGTGGAAAAAAGAAAAATACTCTTGAAACTACAGTGAATAAAATATTTGGTGTTCAATGCATGACTTTGTAAATCCCCAGTTTAAATCTGTACTTCCCAGTATTTCAAAATTTGTACTTGTTTGAAGGGGTTTTTTGTGAATGCAAACTGACAGCCATTAAGAGGAAGTCTCTTTTTTAATGATTTTACTTTACACTTACCCCAAGACCTGTAGTATGTCATCATTATGTCTATTCTTGCTATAAAAAGCCAGCTCTGGTTGGCTTTTATTGCACAACAATGGTCACTTCAAACGTGTACAGACATGTATACATTGGGAAATACAGATGTAAATTGGCAACTGTTGTGTAACTCTGTAGCTACTGGAAGGCCATATTTCGTACAGTTTTTAGCATTTCAGACAATGTGCTCATCATGGCCATATTCATGGCTTGTTGTTGCTGCTGCTGCTGCAAATGCATCTGCTGCATTTGCTGTTGCTGCTGCAACAATGCGCCATGAAACTGTTCCTGCTGCTTGAGCTCATTTTCGTTGATCTCCATCTCTCGTTTCTTCTCCTCTCTGCGGGTAGTTATACTTTGTTCCATTATCTCAACCAGGCTTCTCTGAGACTTTCTTCTGGAGGGCCTTGCCTCTTCTTTATCACTATCAGCCTCTTCGACCTTTCTTTTCTTCTTCGCACTCAACCTCTCTGTGGCCTTTCTCCTCATTTCTTCTGCTACTGCCTTCTCATCATCCACTTTCTCTTCCCTCTCCTTCTCCCAGTCGAGTATCAGCTCATGGTAATCTGTCAATAGCTTCTGATTCTCATTATACTCCACATCAACTCCACTGTCTCTCTTCTCCTTCTTTTCTTTCTCTAAAGTCTTTATATAGTTTGGTGAACCTCTTTCTTACTGATCGTTTTGTCACTTTCATTCCCTCGTTGGCCAGATTTTTTGAGATCTTGTCCCATGATGAACCCCTTTCCTTGGAGCCAAGGGCATGCTGGTGAGGCTGCTCTAATACCACCTCTTTTAGTAAAGCGGTGTCATGCTGTGCCTTAAAGATAAAGAGCTCTATTTTTCTGGCCATTTTTATCTATAAGAATAAAGGATATAATGTATAATCTCTTACATTGTAACAGCAATTGTTTTGATAGAACACATAAGTGATGTAAAATTCAGCTCACTGCCTTTCCCCTACATTGGAGGTTCCCTATTTTTTTCCTGGTTGTACAGGAGGTTAAAAAAAAAATGCAGGGTGCACAAATACACGAGAAAGGGAAGCACACAAATTACTAAAGGGAGGGAAACACTTCAAACGGAAAAACAATCATCTCTGCTTATTTTTAACAACCAAGTAATGTTTTTACAAATCAGCAAGCTCATTAAAAAAAATACAGATCTTGCCAAGAGAAAAATAATGAATTAAAAAGAAGTTTGTCTTGTTTTCGTCCGTTTTCGAGACAAAAAAAGGACAATTTGTATTTTGCAAAGGTTGAAAGACTAATATCTTTCATTTTTCTTTCATTTAATTGCTCCACGCAATGGCCGTAAAGCTTTCAAGAAATATTTTGATAAAGTATTAATGCTCTAGCACTCTCAAGCTCGCAACATACCAACTTGGCCTCGATTGTTTACATAACAAAGCAACAAAAAATCAGCTTTTCTCTTTTCATTTGTTTCAAATTGGATATCGAAACTACAGTTTACACGACTGAAACTACAGTTAAACTACAGTTTACACGACTTTTGTCTTTTGAAAGATAAAAACATTGTCAACAATAAATAAAACTTACCTAACAAAACTGGTTTCGCGAGGGCGACTTGTTAACAAAAACTCGTCGTCGACCGCTTGGGGAGGACGAGTTTTTCAGGCTGCGTGACCTTGACAGACTCGGTGCGCATGCTCAGTATGCGCGCGCGGCCAAAACTGGTGCTGGTCCTGGTTCTGGTCCTGGTTCTCGGATCTAAAGGTCTCTATTTATCATCCTAAAAAACCTGATCAAGTGAGAGTCGTTTTTGATTGCAGCGCCGTCTTTAACAACGAGTCCTTGAACAAACACCTCCTTCAGGGACCCGATCAAATGAATTCCCTCACTGGAGTTTTGGCGATGTTCCGCAAAGAGGAAGTTGCACTTAGTTGTGACATAGAATGTCAAATTTAAGAAGTGATCAACATCGTTCATATTAATAAATAATAATAATACCAGTAATAACCCATTTCTGGCACATTTCTACTTAATAGAACAATGTAACAATGCATTCTACATCAAATTCAGTTAAAATTGGTTAAGATGAGAAACTCAGTTAAAGTCAATTAAACTAATGAAAATATTACTTTGTTTGACATAATTATACATCTTAAGTCTGACTTAAAAGCTGTTGTAGTTTCTGCTTGTTTAACATGAATTGTTCTGCGATGAAGTTCCATAATTGTGGTGTAGAGATGGTGCACGTCCGCCATGTTTTAGATTAATTTTAATAACTACGGTACATAACAGTAAGTGAAAAAGAGTAGCGAGCGTGTTGGGTGGTATTCTTGAATGGTGGATTCCAAGTATCCACTGTCCATGTAAGATCTTGTATGTGATTATGAGGATCTTCAAGGTGCTTCTTGCTTCTGTCGACAACCAATGCAGATTCCTGAGTATCGGTGTTACATGGTCAAAGCTACAGGCACCTGCTACCAGTTTACTCCTGTCAGGAACTCTTGACTGATTTTGTCTGTAACACTTACATGTAACTCTCCCATTTTATAGCCATCTATTTCATTGTGAACCAGCAACAAACATTATTGCTTAAAAAAGGTAAAAAAATCTGAATACATGAACCTAAGCTGGTGACACTTGGTTTAACATTGCTTTTGTTGATCAATAAATGTTGCAGCTCTTGCTCAACAAAATGTTGATCAGTGTGTCATGTCAGGTCCTGTTGAATGTTGAAATAGACTGTTGTTGAATGCAGAGACAAGTTTCTTTCCATTGAACAAGTAGCTTCAACATCGTTCGACATAAATTTGTTGAGCCAAACTGAATCAGAAACGTACATCATGATGATTACAGTAATGTTTCTGGAAGGTCACTAGTAATCTGTAGTGTTAGGCCTCCTTTTAGCAAATGTTCCTTATTCATCTGCTTGTACAGTTAGCCAATTGTTTTTTAGACAATGAGTATTAATCCAAGGTTGTGACATTATTGTTTTGTGATGTTATTATTTTTAATTCAAATTTTCTATAACTTACCTTCAGGTAACTCAACCTCCATCTTGGTGAGAGATTTCCCGGCATATTTGTGGAAGTTCCCCTCGTCCACCACCGACAGGATCTTGCTAACTTTTGCAAGCTCCAGTGTTGACTCATGGAGTCTATAATACTGCCGGGGACTTGGATGTCATGGCCCATGTGACGGGCCAGCCAATCCAATTCTTTTTTTTCCAAGTCTAACACTTGTGAGACAGAGGCAACATACTTTCTGAGGCAGTTCCTTGAAATTGTTTTTGGTTCTTTCAAGTTGAGGCCTGGTGTCTGTGTCACTTTTTTCAAGGTGTCCCAGCTCCGTAGGTGGGTGGTGGATGTTTCACTTGCTCGTGCAAAAAAAAAAAGATTCTTGGGGTTGATTCTGACTTCTTTCCTTTTCTCTAGCAACACTCCCATTGCTGCTTTCATTTCAGGAGTGAGAAGGACTGGGACCTTACGTTCCCTTTTCCCTCTTATTTCTACCATATCCAACCTGAAGTGAATCATACAAAGTTACTATTCAGCTGAAGAGTGGTACAATAATTAACTGAAAAGAGGGCAGTCCCTGAATGAGTGCTGCTCGCTACCAAGCAGGAAGAAAAATTATGAATAATACAAGCTCTGCCCAGAAATAAGCCTCACGCCACTAAATGACAATGTTGTACATCTTGAAAGGTTATTGCAGATGTAGATTCTGTCAGTCTATATAAACTCTCTCGGTCTCTCTCCCTCCCTTGCTCTTGCCTGCTCAGTTAAGAATGGATACAAGGCTTCAGTGATCAATGCAGAAAATACAGTTGTCAGTTCACAAAAACTAAGTAGGTATGAGGTGTGGTAGTCAAAGGAAATTGATGACTGTTGCTCAATCTCCACAATCTTGGTTCAAAAGCACTACTTGCAGTTTCATTTCTGTGTTCTATTGACCTTTCATCCTCTTTTATTCTTTTTGAAGAAGCAAGGTAATAAAAAAATACACAACTTTCGTTCAAATTGATAAAAAGTTGTGAGACTTGTCTCTTTTATGTAGCCATGACATTTTCCCATTTCTCTGAAGCATTTCAAGAGATATGTTTGTACCTTTTGCACAGCTGCCTTTCAACAGGCTCCAGTGAGGCCCTTATCCCTGATGAGGTCATCTCATGCCAATCTGGCCGGTTCTTGAATGCATCAATTAACATCTTTGATGCCTCTCCCCCTCTTTGTTTGTTAAAAATGATGACTCTGCACAGGGTAACTTCTGCCAGTTGGCCCTAGTTCTCAAGGGTTGGTTTCTCTGAAACTTCTTCTGTTAAAGCCCTGATTCTGCTTAGTAGATACGTTCTCAACTTGTCCAAGTCCTCTGCTACTGGAAGAAGGTCCAGTTTGTTGAATTTTCTCTGGTGGAGGGTCGTCAATGAATGGGAAGATACGTTATCTCCCCATTCTGACTCCATTAATTTTTCCAGATTTTCCTCCTCCTGAAGTAGTTCTTCATTTTTTGTGCGCAGGGCTTTTCCTCTTTGAATTGTGATGCACTTTTTGATAGCGTGTCCCAGTTTTAATGAGTGATGGTGTTCCAACTGATTGCACCGAAGGGTCAAATTGACAAAGGCTCTTCACTGAATTAACGATCTGATCAAAACATTCTGGCTTAAGAACATCTCTCATTTGCATCACAGTGCTGTCTTTTCTGAGCCGAATCAAAAGTCTCGCTAACTGATGCATCCCCTGGGATATTTCATGTTCGTGCTCAGGGCCGGCTTGAATGGCTCCATACTTGTGGATTACCTCATCGTTCCGTGCAACAATGGAAGTCTCATCCATCTTCATTGATGCAAACACTTTTTGGAGAAGGCGGCTCTCTTGTGGTCTCAAATTTTTCATTAACATTAATTTGCTTTTCTCCTGAATATCTTCCCATTTCTTTTCTTCATCATCCATGGTGCTCTGTTGAGACTTAAATTGGCAGGTCTTGCAATGTCTCCACAGCTCATTCCGTCTTAGAAATGTGAGACAAAATGAACAGGGGAGGAAATCATCTGGTTATGTTGTTTCGTGTTCTGTTGGTCTTCTTACCACTATGAGATGACCAACCCCTGTCTTGAGAACCTTTAGATTGTGGTGGTAGTTTCCCATTAACCTCAGTTTTTCTAGTTGCTTTTTCCTCTCCTTGCTTTTTGTTGGATGAGCGAGACCTTTCGCTACCTCTTTCTCCTTAGCATGGACTGTGGAATATAGTGACGAGCAATTTTCGGGTACAGTTTTGAACAATAGAAACAGGCCTGTTTCTTGTCATACAGTCTGGTATTGTGAACTGGTTTTTTTGGCTTTTGGTATGTGCACTAGGGAAAAACAGGTAAGGT
>BLFK01000146.1:1194801-1199505 GCA_014634185.1 Astreopora myriophthalma | reverse complement strand
AAGCACTAGAAGCTTTAAGAAACAGTGAAGGCAATAATCATGTCCATTCGTTTGACTCTTTAAATGATCAGGAAAATGAGGACTTACAGTTAGACATGCATAACAATAGCAATTGTGATGAAGAATCATTCAACAAACAAGAAGCTTCACATCTTTCCTCCACCTCTAACACCCAACGTGCCACAACACTTCCAACAGTAGCATACCACATTCAACCAACTGAGATTTCTGATGACTTGCTACGGGAATCTGTGAGGTCTTTAAACATTCAGCAGCGTGCTGCATATGATTTGCTCCTATTCTGGTGCCGAAACAAGGTAAAAAATATTCGCTCTTTAAAACCTAATGGAATCAACCCAATATATCTGTTTCTGACTGGAGGTGGCGGATCTGGGAAAAGCCATGTAACAAAGTTGATATACCACACAGTAGTAAAGACATTTAAACATGTAGCAAGTAACCCTGAGCTACCAACAGTACTGTTAATGGCCCCGACAGGTGTTTCTGCCATAAATATTGAAGGAACAACAATAAATACTGCATTGGCTATTCCTAAAGATGCAGGGGAAAATCTCCCTGCAATGTCTGATCAAAAGAAAACTCAACTGAGACTTTCACTGTCTGAACTAAAGCTCATTATAGTCGATGAAGTTTCCATGGTTTCTAACATCCGTCTTCTTCATATACACCGAAGACTGAAGGACATATTTTGCTCATCTAGCTCTCAACTCTTTGCAGGCATGAGTGTAGTTGTTGTAGGAGATTTTTATCAGTTACCACCAATACGAGCAAAACTTATTTTTGAAAACTTCAAAAATAATTCTTACAATCTCTTCCACCCGTGGCTTGTGTTCAGAATGGTAGAACTAACTGAAATAATGAGACAAAGAGATGATCATCACCTCATTCAACTTTTAAACAGATTTAGAACTGGTTCACAAACAGAACAGGATATAAACTGTATCAACTCCCGATCAATATCCCCATTAGCTGAAAATTATCCATCAAATTCACTTCACATTTGGGCAGAAAATGATCCTGTTAATGAGCACAACAACAAACAACTTGAGCAGCTGTCTACTCCCTTGTTTGTACTTAGAGCTACAGACCAATATCCACCAAGTATTACAAACCAGAATATCAATACAATATTGTCAAGAGGGAGATCAGAAACAGGAGGACTGGATTTTGAAGTTAAGATTAAACAAGGAGCAAGAGTAATGCTTACTACCAATATAAATATTACAGACAGACTAATAAATGGCCAAATGGGAAGTGTAGTGAAGATTGATGTCAACAAAGTTACACAAAAACCAACTGTAATTTATATAAAATTTGATGACGAAAGAGCAGGAACCAATTTGATACAATCCACTGGAAGTCCATTTGCAAGAGAACATAGAGTTGTTCCAATTGAACCAGTACTGGCAAAGATAAAACTACGACCAGGTAAACTATCTTCCCCAGAAGTACAACGTATTCAATTCCCAATTACTCTTGCTTGGGCATGCACAGTTCATAAAGTACAGGGCTTGACACTGCAAAACGTTGTTATTAGCTTCCATTTAAACAAACAGAAATGTTTCAACTATGGACAAGTTTATGTTGCATTGAGCCGTTCAACTTCTCTTCAAGGACTCCATATTCTTGGCCAAATCAACAATAAACATGTGAAAGCAAATCCTATGGTACATAATGAATATGACAGACTAAGAAAATTGAATACAGAGGATATACAAAAAAACACAAACACAGATAACGAAAGGGGACAGCATACCAATTCAGCTTTAACATTATCCCTCCTAAACATACGTTCTCTCAGGAAACACAGTTCTGATGTTAAATATGATAAAAATCTTTTCAAAAGTGACATTCTAGCTTTCACTGAAACACAACTTTTACCTGGAGATAATGACTTTGATATTGTACAAAATTTGACTCCATTTACCTTGTACAGGTATGATCACAATTCAGATAAATTTTGCAGTCTCGCAACCTGTGTGAAAAATGACTTTCACATTTTTAACCAAGAATACTTCCCTACTTTAAATGCTGTTAAGTTTACTGTGACTTGCAACACAAATAATGTACAAGAACCACTAAATATGTCTTTTCTCTTACTTTACCGTAAAAATGGCTCAAATATTCTTCACTTTGTCAGTGGAATTGATTATTTACTTAGAGCTCACTCTATTGATATAATCCTGGGAGATCTGAATGTTAACTTCTTTAATACCATTGATATGCAACCGCTTACTAACTTAATGGAATCTTTCAATTATGTGCAGATTATAGACTACCCTACATTTATCTCAGGTAGTTTACTAGACCATGTTTATGTCAGGAAGGCAATTAAGGCTAATATCCATAGCTCAGTAATTAGTGTATACTATTCAGATCATGATGCTGTCAGAATAACTTTCCTAAATTAAACTTTTCTGTATTACATTTTGTATACGTAACGAAAGAAAACCAGAAAGACACACTGTACTCCATTCCTTACATATTTAAGTGCAAAGTTACTGTAAATTTCAATACATTGCAAACACAAACGTAAACCATAGCCAACTCAACCACAAACAGAAACAACTCTAAAATACAGAAATGACTCCTTTAAGATGTTCCCATATACTGTCTCAACTCTACACTACCAGCAGTTGCTCTATTTCACAAAATCTGGAGTGTCAGTGAAAATGAAAGAGGAAAAAAATAAATGCCGTAGAGAACTCTTCAAGTGAGGCAAATGGCTTCCCTGTTTTCTCTTTGCTGATTTATTTTCACCCACTTGAGGAACTTCGCCCAAAATCAGAAACCTCTCATAGTCTAACACAACTTTCCCTTAAATTGAAAATATTACCAACCACCGGGCATACATGTACCTACAGTGAGAGTTTATACAGTTAGACATACATGGCATCACTTCCCGAAAAAAAGACTAACTAAACTACTCTACATATGTACAGTGCAGTAATAAGTACATGTACCTATCAGCCTTGCAAGAAAAAGTGCATTATATTTACAATGTTATCATTTTGACACATTCCTCTTTTAGGAGAGATGTCACAACAGGGTCAGTCTAAAGGTGAGTACAAAAATATTTTTTCTGAACTCTTGTATATGTCAGTTATGTCAGCGGCATACACACGTATGCTTGAAATCTGATTCCTTCTCTCCTTGCCTATCTGTATTTTTTTCCCCTTTCTATGTTTAACTATAATCACATTAAATGACAATTGTTAAGAATCAAAAACACTGTCAGGTTTGCAAAAAGGGCTTAGAGTAGATGATTAAAATACTTTTTCTGTAACTAATGTTTTCCTTTTCACTCTATCATAGGTAACAAACATGGCTTCATCCACAACTTAAGCCCACTGAAACGATCACGTGGAAAAGGTGTTCAATGGTTCGACTTTCAGTTGCAGACATCACCCACAAAGGTACAAAGAGTCTTAGCTTTTAATGCTCCAGCACATCAACAGATCCAACATTTTCAAGACACAAAGACCCCAGTGTTTCTTAAAAACCTTGTCATTAAAGAAGAACAAAGTGATTGGATCTTCAATCAACAGTCAAATGTCTCAGTGGCACCAAACAGCGACATCAGGTTTAATTATAAAGAAGAGGTCCAACCAATACCATCTACAAGCAACTTGCCAAGTGTAGACATCTCCATATCGCAACTCAATACTATGACACCTAACCAAAAGGTCAATGTTATAGGAACACTCTCCATGGGAAGTAAAGAACCCAAGAAAGTTTTGGTAAAGTCAAGACAAGAAGTATCCTTTGTTAAGGAAGATTGCATTTTAGAAGATTCAACGGGGCACACCTCTATTCATATCTGGAGTCCACTGATAACTGAATTGAAGAACACCTATTCTTATCGCCTGAACAATTTGACAGTGAAAAACTTCCAAGGCAACATCTTCCTGTCTACTTCACCATTCACCACTTATACTCTAGAGGAGAACACCCTGGCATCTTTGAAAGGGCCTGCAATTCTAGAAACTCCCGAGAAGCAAATCGTTGTTGACAGCTTCAAATTGGTCAGCAAATTATCCATATTTCTGTCTTGCCAAGTTTGCAAAAAGCGGATCACTGACATCTCTGGTACTTCGGTTAAATGCCAAAACTGTTCAACCCACCAAAAGGTTGTTGATTGCAAGAGAGAAGCATATGCTAAACTATGTGTCACCAACGAAGATGCAGACATCTGGTTAACAGTATTTACCAACACTTTGGAAAATATCCTTCAGCAAGTGTCGTCAGTGACTTTGCAAAACACTACAGAGGAAGTGGCGGAAACCCTGCTTAATGCCAGCAACATTCTCATCACTTTCGATCCCCAATCAAATGTTGTCTCTAAAATGCAACGTGTTCTAACGTCAGACAACCAAACCCCAGCAAAACTTGAGGCAACCGATGATAATACAGCACCTCATGACAATGAGACACCTTCTGGAAATGCACAAACTCATGAGAGTGAAACAACTTCTGGAAATGCAGCAACTTGTGACAATGAAGCAACTTCTTATTCTGGTAATGAAAGAACTGACGACAATTGGCTTACTGTCACTCATGACAATGAAACAGCTGAAGATACCTGGCTTGATGCTGTTGATGATGCCATACCACCTGATGACAGCTGGCTTGACGCGATAAATTAACATTGCAGCTACTGATGACAATTGATACGAACACGTT
>BLFK01000146.1:1169801-1184801 GCA_014634185.1 Astreopora myriophthalma | reverse complement strand
TTTCCAAGTATTCAAATGTTGAGTTGAATTTTCATAAGTTTAAACTTTGAACACTTATTTCAGTAAAGCATAGTATGTTAATGCTAAAGCTGTAGGTACATCAAATGCAGAAAAGGAATTACTGAGAACCTTCTGGCATTTATTTCAGATAAATGTTAAGACTTTGTTTCCATGTTATACAGTTGTTCATGGACAGTTATTATGTAATTTAGTGGGCTTTAGGTTTCTCCAAACCTTTGCAGGTGCCTTCCCCCAAAAAAATAGTTTGGGGTACCGTCTGTTGAGGAAATCACCGCAATCTATATATCAATAAACAGGTTATTAAATGCAGACATTTTAGTTATCCCTTTGCTAAGATAAAAGAAGCTGGTAAACAGTAAAATGACTGAACACCATTCCATCAAATTAATGGGGTATCAAATGTGATCTCTGATGAAATGTAACTGTCAAATGTAAATGTCACACCCTTTGAGAGATCAAGGTTTTGTGATTAACACTGTGCAGTTGTATTTCATCAGCCCCAGTAATTTGACAGAAAGGCGTTTGATCATTTTACTGCTTATTGGCTACCTTACCCCTTTCCGATATATAGATGGTGGTGGTTTCCTCAAAAAACAGTGCACAAATGAAATTTTTTCAGGAAAACATCTGTGAGAGTTTGGACGAACATTAATTCATGTTTGTATTATGATATACTACCTTACAAGTTTAAACTTCTCAGTGGGACATCTATAGTGACTTGTGCTGTCCCAAGTTCACAATTTTGATCTAGTAAAACTGCCTCTGAGTAGTGTTCTGAGGTAAACTGAAACTTTAGGGTAACTGATTCAGAAATAAATAATGAGAAAAATACAGATCACTTTATACTCTATTAAGTTACTGGTATCTTAAATCTAACAGCTTATTGTATAATAGACTGGATTGCAAATTACTATGATTATTGCCCTTGGCTATTGAACCCAGGGATGACTTTACCAGTGCCCATAGTGTTACACCTCTCTACTGTCACTCAACCCTCGACAGTTGACCCCATTTCATTAAAAAAAAAAAAGAGGTGTTAGAGTCATTTCAACGATGAGTCAAAGTTGATTGTTACCATCACGTCTCAATTGGCTGCAAAGGTGGCCCCTCTGCTTCTTACTACATTCCACTGCCAAGGGACTGAGCCTTGATCTGAGTTGACATACTCTCTCAGAGTTTCACGAGCCTCATTTGCCACTGTGGAATACCTTGTTCCTCTAGGAAGGGGTAATGACCTTAGGGCACCACTTGTTCCATCCTCAGAGACAATTGTCCGCCATTCTCCAGGTCTAATTTGACCTGTAGCTTCTTCACTATCAATAAACCCTGATGGACAATATGTGGCCCCATTTGTCTGTCGTAGATAATTATGAAGGCAAATAGCTGCTTTGACCATGTTCTCGGCAGTTTCCACCTTTGTTTGAATGGGGCGGTGGAAAATTCTCCATCTTGCCGCTAAAATTCCAAAAGAGTTTTCAATTATTCGTCTTGCCCTGGAAAGACGATAATTGTAGATCCTCTTGTCTTCTGGCAAGTTTTTTCCAGGATATGGTCTCTGTATCCATGGCTTTAGACCAAAGGCTTCATCGCCAACGAAAAAGTACGGCACAGAGACACTTGAAGACCCATCCAGGGGTTCACTAGGGGGGAAACACAAACTTCCTGATTCAGCTGCCCTTCCTAATTCACAATTGTTTAAGATACTGCTGTCATTATTGCAGCCATAACTTCCAATGTCAACATAAGTGAAGGAGTAATGGGCATCGCAGACTCCAAGAAGCACAATACTGAAGAATCCTTTATAATTGTAATAGAGTGATCCACTCTTTAATGGACACTGCATTGCAATGTGCTTTCCATCAATGGCACCAACACAATGTGGAAAGTTCCACATTGTATTGAACTCTTCACTTATTGCTAGCCATGCTGAGGAATGCTGTGGAGGCCTGAGATAGACCTCCTTTAGTGCTTCCCAGATGGCTGCACAGGTTTCATGAATAATACTTGAGACACTGGACCTGGAAATGCGATAAGCAAAAGAAAGAGATTGTTGGCTGTCACCATATGCCAGGTAGTGGATAGTCAGTGACAGGCGTTCAGCTGCCCCAATTGCCTCTCTCAAGTGAGTATCCTTCTTAGTGATAATTGGCCCCACTAATGTCAACAAATGCTGGAACGTGTCTGGAGACATACGCATGTACCTACAGAACAAAAATAAATTGTTGATTTATTTATGTCCACCATTTCACCAAAGGTGGACAAAAGATAACTGAGAGTCTTGTAGTAAGTTTATGTATCACTGTCTGTTAAAACATAAACAGCGGTATCTTACGTTGCTCGTGATTTGTACACATTTTACTTCACAAGATGGAAATGAACATCATCTTAATTCTACTATTCACAAATTATTTACGTGTGAAACAATGAGCAGTAATGATTGATACATCAAGTTTTGAGGACATTGCTGCTGTAAGCGCCACATAAGCAGCAGTGAAAGAAAGACCTGAAATATTCAGGCATGAACGAGAGTTGAACCCATCACCTCTCCAATACCAGTGTAGGGCTCTACCAGTTGAGCTATCAGGCTAACTAATTAGGAGTTTTAAATAAGTCTTATTCTATATCAGTAATGATTGATGTTTTGGCATTTCAATACTTTAACTTACTGGTATTAAAATGAACAGCAGAAACATCTCCCTTCATGTATTTAGACCCTCAAAAGACCCTCAAGCTAAAGAGAAGTGACAGCAAGTTGGCAAGCCACAAATACCTGAAATAAAATTCCCGGTCCGCTAGTTGCAGTTCCTGTACCAGATTATGGAAGTCTCCTTGTTCTTTTCTCTTTCGGAAAATATCTCTCACCCAACAGGACCTCTTTCTGTTTACACGTTTTTGTTCTCGTCGTCTCCTTCGTCTGCGGAGCAGCAATAGCAGCAGGAGAATTTCGTCTTCGTCCGCCATTTTGAAAACGTAGCTCGTCCAATACCCCCGCGGCTTCATTCTGGAGCTCATTGCACTTGCGTATGTCAATTTCCTTGTGCTTATGCAACAAGTGTGAACATTCGTTATGCTTATGTTTATGCTTGTGCTTATGCTTATGTCGCAGTGTAAACCAGCCTTTACAATCCAGCAGAAAGTTGTTCATGCCCTCTGTCCATTTTATCCTCCCGCTATTACCTCGAAGTTGTTGTCCTGTCGTCTCACTTCTCGCCATAATCCTCCATCGAACTCCAAACACAAAGTAAACCTTCTAAATTCACTCGTCTAGAGACACTAAATCGTCTCACCGAATAGCTCAACAGTCTGCAAAGTATATAAAATACTTTTCTGGATATACACAAGTGCTCTAGACTTGGCTTGCTTTCGTTGGGAACGAATTTTATCAGAGCTGACAAAACACGTCCGTCCTACTCGCCGCCATCGTTATTATTATTATTATTATTATTATTATTAAGTTTGTTTCAAGAAGAAGAGAGCAAGTAGTTGCAACACAACACACCAAGTTACAGCCACACCAGCTCAACAAGGAAGTCCTAGTGAGGATGAAGAGGATATTAACAACCTTTTTACAGTTTACATGAGAAATGTAAAATCTTCTGGTAGTCCTACAACTACCCCTCCCCTTTACAAGCTTACAGTTAGTATTGAAGACAAAGAAGTTCCTATGGAAGTGGACACTGGTAGTTCAGTAACCTTGTTAAGTTCAACAGATTTTTCTAAACTGGGAGGTCAAATTGATACACTCAAACCTTCTACCGTGACTCTGAAAAGTTACACTGGAAATGTCATTGAATGTCTGGGAGAAAAAGATATGAGAGTTCAGATTGGAAATCAGGTTGACACTCTCTTAGTTTGTGTTGTTCATGGGACATTACCTTGGCAGAACATTTTCAGTACTGTTTCCACTACAGCTGAAGACATTGTAAGTCAATACCCTGACCTGTTTGACAACAATACCGTGGGGAAACTCAAAGGAATTCAGGGGTCACTGCGAGTGAGAGAAGTAAATCCTGTATTTACCAAAGCTCGAGTAGTACCTTTTGCAATCCGATCCAAGTATGAGGAAGCCCTAGAGAAATTGGTGGCAGATGACATCATTGAGAAAGTGGAACATTCTGAATGGGCCTCACTAACAGTTCCTATTGGAAAGCCAAGTGGGGATCTCAGAATTTGTGATTACTCTGTCACTATAAACCAATTTTCAGTGTTTGAGCAATACCCAGTACCTACTCTTGAGGAATTGTTGGGCAAATTGTCGGGTGGAAAGAAATTTACTAAGATCGACCTTTCCCAGGCATATCATCAACTGGAACTTACCCCTGAAAGTAGAAAGTACACTACTATTAACACCCATCAAAGTCTATACCAGTACAAACGACTGACTTATGGAGTTAGTAGTGCAGTATCTATTTTTCAACGCACCATTGAAAATGTTTTAAAGGATCTTCCCGGCTGTTGTGTTCGCATCGATGACATACTCATTTGTGGGGAGTCAGATGAAATCCACTTGGAAAACCTGCATCGTGTTCTACAGAGGTTACAGGATTGCGGACTGAAACTTAACCCTGACCAGTTTCATTTCATGCTTGATGAAGTTGTGTACCTTGGCACAACCATTTCTGCTGCTGGAATTTCACCCACCAAAGAGATAATTACCACCATAATTAATAATAATTCCTAGGATTACTGTGAAATTTTGCCAGTGAAGTGTCTCATATTTGAAGTAGATTAATGCATATAAAAACATATGGGAAAAAACCGGTCAAAAACAGAAAAAACCAATTCTTTAAAGCAGTTTTACACTCAAGGAGGTTTACTATGTTTGCCATCCATATACAGGAATTAGCATTTCCCAGTCAGTATGCTTGACCATACCGAAGGCACTTTCCTTTTTTACCTTTCAGAAGGAAGAAAACATGACGCACGAATGCTCAGAGAATCAGGATTGCTCCCCATGTTGCCACACAATCCAATATCCCCTACCGGCCAACCACTGTGTGTGTATGGAGACCCTGCGTACCCTTTGAGGGTTCACTTGCAAGCGCCTTTTCGACAGGGTGTAGGGTTCACTCCCCAAATGGCTGCTTACAATAAAAGCATGAGTGAAGTCAGGGTCTCCGTAGAATGGTTATTTGGGGACAGCCAATTGTTTTAAATTCCTGGACTTCAAAAAAAATTTAAAAATAGAGCTCAGTGGTGGGAAATTATATATGGTATCTGGTCTTTTAAGAAATGCACTTACTTGTCTTTATGGCAATCAAACCTCCCAGTTTTTTGGACTGGAGCCACCTCACATTCAGGATTACTTTAGATGAAGAGAACCATAAAACCTTGGCGATCTAAGTTCTGTACCATTACTAGCTTTCCAACTGGACATTGTAAAAGGGTAATAAAACCATCCGGCTACAGGCTGGACGTTTAGACTGTATTCTTTGTCATGTGCATTATACAGATTTTTTTGCCTTTTTCCAGTCAGCTCAAGGGCATTCTGTACCCTTGATTAAACCAAACCGTTCTCTTACGGTTCTTTTCTTTTTACTGTATATAGTCAGCATAACTGTAGATCAGATGATTCTTCTCTGTGTTTTTGTAATTTGATGTACTTCATGAAATTAAATCAAAAAGCAATGATAGCACTGTTTACAGATGTTGTGTGCTTCTAAAAAACATTCTTGAGCAGAATAGTCATTGTCTTTATGTAACTTTCTTGATGTAACTTACTGGGCTACTTGTAGACATCAACTGAAAATAAAATTGTAGTCATGCATAGAACTGTAGTCATCCAAGAAAATCTATGCATTTAGGTGTGGGATTCTCATTAATGGTTTATTTAAGGTTATCCAAAAATACACCACTATCTGACTGCATTACATAGCATGGCCAGTCAAGAGAACAAACCTATTTCCAAAGGTTGTTTAATGTCCACAAACTTGATAAAACTATACTCAAATAGATTACAACAGATTACTTAATCAGATCTACATGACTATTAAATGGACCCTGCCAAGCCAAAAAAGGGCAAGACAAAATGTCATATTTCAAACTGAAGGGTACTTTAAAGCAACAATGAAAGTTTCAATTAACGAAATCATAGCTACTGTGGCTTTTTAAGAAGACTTTGCATTACATTCATAAAATGTTGTTGTTGCTGCATTAGCAGCAACAACACCATTTTAAAAAACTACTTGGTTTGCCATACTAGGGAAGGCCACTACGGCGGCAAGAAACCGAGGGTGACACTCGCGAGCGCGAAAAAGAGTCTGACTTCATTTCCGGTTCCCGTAGCCGTCCTGAAAACCGTCGGTGCTAAAAGTCCTTTTTGTTGCAACGAGGGCAGGTGTGGCTTTAAAAAGATCTCAGCGAAGACCTGTTGCTCATACGGGTGGTTACACCTTGGAAGTACCGAAGACGTACTTAAACTTCTGTGAGCTAAGAGAAGAGTTCATGGCAATTTTAAATTCTGACACGTGGGAAAGAGATTATTTGCCGTGCGAATAGAATTTTAATGGCTTTCTTCCTGCGGAATTCAGTTAATTTCTACTGTACAACATGGAATGCACGTGCTTTAACTTGTTATGCAACAGTTTTTGTTATGTAATAGCATAGGACATGGGCAGGGCCTGGACAGGGGGCTTGGTTGCCTCAATGTATTGAGCCCCCCACTCGTGATGACTCTTGTCCAGGCCACAAAGCAGGCTCACATTCACTCATTCTTGCTTTTCCTCGCTGGATGACACTTCGTTCTTACATCCCTCCTCCTCCCCTTGTCCTGTCCGCTTTTTTCTTTTCCTTGGGGTATTTTGTTTAGTTTATTTGGCGTTTTTGTGCCCTCACCATTACTGGGCTCCACACATTTTATAGAGCAATTATTTTTTCCAATAAATTCAAGAACGTTTGAATGATTAAATCGGCTTTGGGCCTTTGCCCTTAGCCATTTTACTCCATCTGGGATTGTCTGTTTTTATTCTAGTGCCCAGGAAACGAGCACAGGTATGCAGCCCACCAGCTTACCAGTCCCTAGCCTGGGGGAGGGGGGAGGGGAGAAGGCATAAATGAACATTGTGTAAAGACCTAGAGTCACTGAGCTGAAAGTTATCGATACTTTTCCTTCTACTATTGTTGTATTTGACGATGTCTAAGCTGTTGAGTTTGTGAGGTCATCTAGACGGTTTGCTCTAATTACCTTTGTTGACATTTATAATCATAACTGTAACTGAGAACGCAAGTTCGACTT
Organism: Astreopora myriophthalma; assembly: GCA_014634185.1. Taxonomy (NCBI): domain Eukaryota; kingdom Metazoa; phylum Cnidaria; class Anthozoa; order Scleractinia; family Acroporidae; genus Astreopora; species Astreopora myriophthalma. The sequence goes on along the minus strand of BLFK01000146.1, from coordinate 1,177,546 downwards.
TGTTTGAATAAAGTTGATGCAGTTTTGTTTACTTCGCAGTTTTCAATGATTTTTTTCTAGTATTTCGTATATACTAACTCGCCACATAAAGAAGATTCCTACACCAATACTCTAGCAAGGTCCAGTTCACGCATGGTTATTAAACCACAGAACATAGAATGCGTAAGCAATCCAGGTACGTGTTTTCACCACTTCTTTCATCTTCTCGCAAAGGGTTACAGCGATTTGACAAATCCGCCATCTGTTGGTCAGAAATCTGCACATTTGGTCCTGGGAATACCACCTGATAGTCATCATCCTTAACAGGGAATGGTCCTGCGGGATCAAATTCATAGTCGTGTGTGCTGTCGGGATCAAAGACACTCGCAACTCCAGCATAGCTGGATTGTTCATTTTCAAGCATACCAGACGTAAAACTGAAGTGGAGAACGATTTCCATCAGAAGATAAGGGGTGGTTTTCCCATTGGTTTTTTAACTCTTGTAAACACTTGTTAATTCTGGGGATGAATGGATAATGTAACGCAAATAAGTGCAGTTCATTGAGAGGATCAAGGACCCCGAGAAGTTTTCGGAGAAAATTCCTGACTTGCCATCGTTGAATGCTTAACCCTCTCCCTCTGAGGGCATCTTGCAAACGTGCCTGCCCAATATTTGGGGTTAATTCCTGGATGTCTTGAACTATTTTTTCTAAATCGGTGTCTGAGATCTCAGTCCAACTTGAGTCCTTGTCCCCAGCCATGCCATACATCAATCGCTGCCTCCTTAGAGTACTCTCACTTACTCCAAGTCTGCTATTTTTATCCATGGGAAATGCAGTTCCCTTAAGAAACATATTTGCTCTTCCTCAGTGACATAGTGTGGGCGCCCTGGACCAAGTCCTGTGGAAGTAGTTGGGCTGCTATATGCAGTTTCACTAGTTAGTTTGATGCAGCATTTCTGTGCCATTGCAGCTGATCATCCAAGTTTCTCACCTTCATCAGGACCAGGTTTAGGATTGATGTCACATCAGTAAAATTGTTGTTTTCAATATCGGAGACCAACAACTGAATGGTGTCTGCAGCAGCCGTCAGTTGAAAAATAGCCTGATCAACATCCTCTAATGACAAACTCTGGGAACGGTTTGTTTCTTCAAATGATGCTATTCTCGACAGTAGTAACTTGAAATTGTCAAAAAAAACAACAACAACCCATATTCATTTCTTTCCCTGGATGTACAAGCAGCCATCTTTGTTTAGGTGCTGCCTGCTGGCGGCCATTATGCATTAGTTGAGCATATAAAAAGTCGAGTTGAGCATATAACAAATTCCAAAGTTGACCATATAAAAAGTGAAGTTGACCACATAAAAAGTGGAACAGACCATATAAATGGTATACAATATTGACTGCTTTGGCGTCCCATAGATGGAAGCTGCCAACCGAGATCTTGAAACAAAGTTAACTCATGTTAGAATCACCAGGGACAAAACCGAAGGAGTTCTAGCGAGCCCAATGCAAATCGTATCAAAAGGCATAAAGATGCCCTATATTGCGTTGTTTCTTCTGTGGAAGGGGTAAAGCGAAAAGTTGAAGAGCTGAAAATTACTGCTAGCGAAGAACTCGCTGCAATAACCGACGAGCGCCAACGAAAACCAGAGTAGCGTGGGAAATGAGAATAGTAAACAACAAGGTGCTTCTGCTAAATTACCCAAGCTTACAATTACGAAGTTTAATGCCACTAACCTTGATTGGATGCGTTTCTGGGGGCAATTTATGAAGGGATAGACAAGTCTGACATGGCCGCAATTACAAAGTTTTCTTATCTGAAGGAATTTGTGGAACCTACAGTGAGGAAAAGCATCGACGGCTTGGCATTTACTTCTGAGGGCTATGAGAGAGCAAAGGTCATTTTGACCGAGCGTTACGGTAATTCAAGTGAGGTGTAAAAGGCGTATGTTAAGGATATCCTTGATTTACTGAACATTTGTGGAAATCAGCCTCGAAAGATTAATCTGTTTTATGAACGGTTGTTGTATGATGTTCAGTCCTCTGAGACCATGGGGAAATTAAGCGAAGTCAATGGAAATGTGGCCCTCACGATGGATAAACTGTCTGGAATTTGAGGAGATTTAGTTTGACACAATGACAACTGGCAAAGCTGGGATTTTTGAAAATTGTGTGATGCCTTGAAGTCATGGACTTGCCGAAATCCTTTGGATTTTACAGATGCGCCACCGCCAAAACGTGATCGCTCGCCATCGCGTGTTTACAACACAAGACAACGCGAAGCCAAGCCATGTGTTTGCATTTACTGCGAAGATGGTTCCCACAAGAGTGCCGACCGTTCACATGTGACTACTTTGTACGGGAGAAAGAGGTTTCTTGCAGAAAAAAGGCTTTGCTTTAACTGTACTGGGTCAAAACACAGGGCAGCTGAATGTACCTGTTACTGCCAAATATTTTATGGTTTTAGCATTTCCTTTCAAGTTTTCTAAGTTTCTTTGTAATAGTGCTATTATGCTGTTTTTGTGGTTATTTTACGGATGTGATTGCCCACGTACGGTAAACGACACAAAGAGCTGTATTATGCTTTGTTCTAGCTAGCATTTTGTAGAACGTGCTTGGGACGATTTTTCAGTTCTAGTCAAAGAGTCTTCATGTTAATGTGAAGAGTTAAGGTTCAACGTCGACTCTGTAGAATCCCTAACGCGGACACAGAATTTTCGAAACCGCTTTTCGACCGATCATCAGCAATTCTCATAGCTTTGCTTCAATAAACTTTGTTTACATCAATATCGTCTTCAAATTTGTTTGGAATTTTATGAAGCGCGTATTAGAAGTTCTGTTCTTAACGTGGAATTAAACAATCGCCTGTGAGAACGTATTGCACTCACATTCGTTTCAAAAATTCTGGCTTCGATTTGTGGATTCATTCTGTACCATTCAACGTAAACGCTTAAACGCTTGGTTCATCCGAGTTTCACAAAAAAGTCCAGAATGGCATCAAACGAAAGCACGTGTTTGAACAAAGGAACATTTAGCGACGACGACGTCACGCACAGAAATAACAAAAACAAAACAAAACGGAACTCACAAGCGTGGGTTTAGAAGTTACCGATGAAGTCACCGAAAAGTCAAAACCATTCGAAGAAAACGCAGAGCTAAATTATGACGACTTAAACAAAGAATTTAAATGAAGAATTTAAACGAAGAATTTGAATGAAGAATCTAAACGAGCACGAAAACTAACAGAAAAGGGCAAAGAACTCGTTAATCGCTTGAGGCAAAAACGAAGAACGGCCTTATCTGCGGTTTCCCCCAAACGTACCGACATCACGAAGTTGATGAACAACCCAAATAATCTCAACGTGGTAAAAATGGAACTGACACAATTGGACATATTGTGTCAACAGTTCGCACACACATGATTTTTTCCTTAATTAGTTAGAGGCGTCGGAAGATAAACAAAGGGAGTGTGATCATTTTGCCGAAAAGGAAAATGACATCTTCGAGTACCGTAAGAGTCACTAATTGGATTACATCCAGTGAGGAATGATTCACCAATCACTTAGACGGATTAACAGAAATAGACAAACGTTTCCGAAAGTCACGCCTGTCGCACAAGTCACGTGCATCAAATTTGTCACGTACGTCATAAAAGTGAAGAATGTGCCCTCCCAAAAAGTCAGGTGCAGGATCTTCAAGATGCTAATGCTAAGACTGTCAGAAATTAGGCTAAAGCATAGTAGGACCTCTGCAAGGTAAGCAACAATCTGTCAGTAACCTTATCTGCCCACATGAAACAAACTTTGCAACAACATTATCCCTTCTTGTAAACTAGGAAGTGTGTTTTCCACCTCAGTAACAGCAACGAAAAACGTTTTGTGTTAGCCTTGCGCAGTTTTGCCAGGAGCTTCATTCAGAATTTCTTCGAAATATTCACATGCAAGTGTTTCAAGTATTTCAAATCACTACAGCAACTGCTTCTCCTAACCAATCAAATTGCAATTCTTCACCCATAGTAAGAGAAAGAATGCAACTTGGAAAGTTGGGAGAAGAAATGATTGTTTGATCTCTTTCATTTGTTCTAAAAGACGGTTGACAAGGTCGAGGACTCTCTTTCTGCAATGGAAGATAACGTGGCATCGGTACTGGCAAGGATTGGGCAGTGTCTGGACTCGCTGGAGACGAAGGAAGATAATGTGGCAGCTGTACTGGCAAGGATTGGACAGCGCCTAAACTCGCTGGAATGCTATTTGTCTGCCACACGACAATGCAACAGCACTTTATTCACAAGAAGAAAAAGCATAGAGCCTAGGAAAATATTTTAGAATCTCGAAACTACTGCAGAGAAAACAACTAATATATCTTGCGGAACTAGCAACGGAACCATCCCTTCTACAAACGGAGAGCCCTAGAAACCTTCAGAAGGGTTTGTTCAGTTTCTTTAATGTACATGTTCTTAGCTGACTGTGAATGCCAGCCCCCATGACGCATCAGGAGCCTGTCTGGGATGGCAGCTGCTGCTGCAGAGGATGCTCCGCCCGACCTGAGACTGTGTAGACCATATTGCTTGGGGTCGAGCCCAATGACTCTGAGTTGCTTCTTAAACAGCTCACTGGCCCGTGAGTAAGTCAACTGCTGTGGACGAAATGAGAAGCCGTGTTTTGTGTGACAAATCTTCCTAAAAAGATAGTCAGATTCCTTATGTTGACCAGCAAGTAAGAACCTCTAGGTCAAGGACACAGGGCTTGTACGAGAGCCTGTGCGAGCCACCAAAATGACAGAACCCTCTCTGAATTGGTCGTTCTTCCTTTTAGTTAGCGTTATGGACATATGGTCACTTGTCATATGCAGATCATGGCATTTCAGGTCCTTGAGGTCATCCCAAGGAATGCTGCGAAACCCAGGGCAATGAGACATACTATCTGAAGCTCGCCAGGATTTCCCTCACCAAACTGGAGCACCAATTCCTTGATCTGGGCTGCTGTGAGTGGGGTCTTTCTGTTTTTAGGACACGTACCTAGGATGCGCTTGCATGCTTCAAGGAGCTGTTTCACCATGGAGTGCTGTAGGGGCGATGGAAAGCAAGCCTTTTGATGGGCCCATGCCACCCCAAAAGCTGCTGCCTGGATGGACGCTAGTGATTTGGTTGTCTGCAACAGGTGTACAAGGTAACATGCTAACTCGGGACCAGATGTGGGGAGGACATTAATGTCTCTATCTTCTGCCCATTTCTGCCACGCTGAGAAGGATGATGCATATTTCTTAACAGTACTTGGGGCTCTGTCCTGGATCATGATGTTGGGAATTGCCTGGGCAAGAGTGCGTATCTCAGGATGGTGACTGGTCTTCAGATCCTTCAGGGTAGGAGGAACTGGGGGAAGAGATATTTAGAACAATGTTAGGTACCTCTCACCGGATTAACCAATAGTCTACATAATCCCCAGCGCAAGCACATATGGTAGGATTATGGCCCCTCACGGGCTGGCAAATTGGCCCTACCCAAGCCACCACATGCCCACAGTGAGTAAAAAACACATGCCCGTAAGATATCTGTATGTACCAGTAGCTGCCCTCTAGTGCGCAAGAGATCCTTGGCCTCTCACAGGCTGTAACAGATTGTATGTGCCGGAGCTCTTCGGCTCCTGACGGGTGATAATATGCAGGCCACTCGCAAGCCATGATGTATTGACCCCTCATGATCCTTGGCCTCTCACAGGCTATGACTGATTGTATGTGCCAAAAAACTCTTTGACTCCCGAAGGGTGAGAATGCACAGGCCACTCACAAGCCATGATGTATTGACCTCTCACAGGCTGTAATGGATTGTATGTGCCAAAGCTCTTTGGCTCTTGACAGGTGAGAATATGCAGGCCACTCGCAGGCCATGATGTATTGACCTCTCACAGGCTTTAAAACATTGGCCACTCAAGGGGCCCTAGTGCATTGGCCACTACAGACCATACCACATTTAGGCCCTTCCGGGCTGAGGGACATTGGCTGTCCGCAGGTTCCCAATGGCCCCCATGCAGGACTCAGCACCCAGTATGTCAGAAGAACGGCCTAGCGGTGTGAGCTGATGAACTTGCGAAAGAGACCCGAAGAGCGAGAACACGATAACTTGGGATTCCACTGAAAACAGAGGAGCCTAACGTGGCCGGGAGAAACATATCTTCCGAAGGTGGAATTTCCACCCAGTCTCGTACAAATTCAGCAGGTTGGGTGCCATTTGTAGTGACAAGAGGCCACCATGGTGCCGAAGTCCACAACAGGATGACAAGAGTTCCTATATCCCTGCCATACTCCATGTGTTTTAGTACCTTCGGTATCAAGTAAGGGGGAGGGAAAATCCAGTTGTTCTCTCCTGACCAGTCAGGTGTGAAGGCATCCACTCCTTCAGTACCTGGATTCAGCCAACGGCTACAAAAACGCGGAACCTGGCGCGTCCGAAAGGTGGAAAAACGGTCTACTGTGTGCGGTCCCCACAACATATCCAAGGTGGCGAAAATATTTGGATTAGGCATGTAGTTGTCTTTACTGGCTAGCCTGGATAACTCGTCAGCCTCTTGGTTAAATTCTCTAGGTATCCATTCAGGCTCCAAATGAATCTGGTACTGTTTGCAGAGTGTGTAAATAGCAACGGCTTCTGAATGGAGTTTAGGCTTTGGACAGCCTACTTTGAGGATGCGTTCCACGTTCATGTTGTCAGTCCTATGTCGTACCGTTCTTCCTACCAACTTCTCCCCCACCAGCTGCCTGCCACATTGGTGCCTGCTACATTCGCACAGTAACCGCCCCATCCTGAGTCACTTGCGTCTGAATAGGAAATGACGTCTATCCTGGGGTTGGTCTTCCAAATAGGCTGACCATGACAATCTTCGAAACTCTCTTTCCAGAACTGCACCTCCCGCATTGCCTCAGGGGACACAGCAATGTGCTGTGACCAGAATTCAGAGCATAGAATATCCTGATACATAGCCCTTGCCCACAAACGGCTGACTGGGCCAAGTGCTAACCCCATAGAAACAACTGAACCCACCAGGCCTGCCAACGGACGGGCTGTTACCGAAGATTCGTGACGCACCACAAGATCAATCCTATCCCTCAATCTTTTGATACGTCGGGGTGGAACTTGGATGATGCCTTCCCTCAGATTGAGCAATTCTCCTACCTGGGTTGGTTCCCAGCAACATTTTTCAGGATGAGCGATAAAACCACTGGCTGCAATGTCCTCTCTTACTCTCTTGGATGCTGCTCTAGCTGTCTCCAAGGACTTATCAGCGCCTGCCCCATAGTCCAAGTAGGTAAAAATACGGATACCCTTCTCTCTCCAGTGTTTGACTAAGGCCTTCTGTATTTTTGTAAACACGTAGGGGGCGGAAGCCACGCCAAATGGGAGGACTGAGAACACAAACCATTTCTTTTCACCAGCCAGGGTCCAACTAAACCCCAGGAATTTTTGGTGGGGAGGTAAAATGTCCACACGGTGGTATCCTGATTTATAATCGAATTTGAAGAACCAATCCCCTAACATGAAAATGTCTCTTGCCGTGCGAATATCTTCATACTTAAACTTAATATATAGATTTAGCCAAGCCTAAAAGCGGGGCTCCCGTTTAGTACTTTCATTTCCCTTTAAAATGTAAAAGCATTCTAAAATATTGCAAAGGAATTCACAAACGTTTTTGACTATAGTTTAGTGTCGAGGTCGGTTAACAATTTTGTCTGTTTTCCACAGCACGGAGTCTTTCCGCTTCTCTGCGTT